>CM068325.1:788494-803494 GCA_034766995.1 Acanthacorydalis orientalis | reverse complement strand
TTAAGACTTTTCCACGGCCGTATTTATACTAAAAAAAATCTGAAAAAAATACAAGTTATAAAGAATTCAATTCTCTTTCAAGTGGTGTACAATTTTTTGAATTCTGACGAAAATGAACCGAGATATATCTAAAAAACCAACGGTGTGTATCCGACGACTGACTGGAAATCACAGTCGAGTCCGTACCGGTCGACTGTCTTTTCTGACGGGCTCGAACCCGGCACAGTTCTTTATTTCCTATTGATTGGCATCTCGTGCTAGACCATATCGGACTGATATACGTACAGGATTTCATTTCTGTTTTCTGCAATAGGGAAAAATCGATCCGCGGTGCAAGCCCGCGCAGACCTTCGGCGACGGCCCGACACGGCCGTATGCACCGACGTGTCGTGCCGTCGTGTGTACAGGAAACGCTGATTAATGTGTGCTGATAGCACGCACACACATATACACATACATATACACATACATATATACACACATACACGCACGCACACGCACACAACGTGTCACGCGACCGGACGATTAGATCTCGAGACCGGTCGAGAACAACACAGGAGCGATTCCGATCAAAAACCTGTTCGCAGAGGTCGCGCAGACGGTTACGTGTTCGATGCACATACATAACCTCACCCACTCTCACACCCTCTCTCTCCCTCACCCCCTCTCCGTCTCACACACATGTTGAAAGAACTCGAAGAGTGTTTAAAGAAGGGCGGAGCGCACGAAAAGCGTCGACGGGACGCACGCACGCACGCACCTGTCTGTCTGTCCGTCTGCGTGCCGAAACCGATTTGATTTCCGGCGACGGTCGCGTCCACTGTCGTTGTTTGTTCGTGCGGGGGCGTCGACCGTTCAAGTGTTTCCCCGTAACGTCAAAGCGGCTGATCGAAGCCGTCTGGTGGGAGATTACGGACAGAGAGGTGTGGAAATCTGGTTCGTTCGATTGATATCTGGTCGGATCGTTCGATTTGCAAGCATAACAGGTCCAAAAATCGTCTTAAAGCAAGTGAAACTGACTTTAGACTGAATACACTTTTTCGGACTGGATTTCTTATCGATTTTAAGACAGATTTGTCATATTTATGGCCAGAAATTAATACGAAAATTGTATGTAATGTTATAGAAAGTGACTTAAGTGCCTTATAATTACTGTTTTCAAGGATAACAGCTACGAAAATCGTCTTAAAATAAGTCAAACTGACTTTAGACTGGATTTCTTATCGATTTTAAGTCGGATTTATCATATTTTTGGCCAGAAATGAATATGAAAATTGTACGGAATATTATAGAGAGTGACTTAAGTATCTTATAAATACTATTTATAAGGATAACAGGTTCGAAAATCGTCTTAAAATAAGTCAAACTGACTAGACTGGATTTTTTTATCGATTTTAAGACAGATTTATCATATTTTTGGCCAGAAATGAATGCCAAATTATATGTTTTATTATTAAGAGTGCCTTAAGTGTCATATATTTATTATTTAGAATGATTACAGGTTCAAAAATCGTCTTAAAATAAGTCAAACGGACTTTAGACTGGATTTCTTATCGATTTTAAGTCAGATTTATCATATTTTTGGCCAGAAATGAATGCCAAATTATGTGTTTTATTATTAAGAGTGACTTAAGCATCTTATAAATACTATTTATAAGGATAACAGGTTCGAAAATCGTCTTAAAATAAGTCAAACTGACTAGACTGGATTTTTTTTATTGATTTTAAGACAGATTTATCATATTTTTGGCCATAAATGGATGCCAAATTATATGTTTTATTGTTAAGAGTGCCTTAAGTGTCTTATATTTATTATTTAGAATGATTACAGGTTCAAAAATCGTCTTAAAATAAGTCAAACGGACTTTAGACTAGATTTTTGTCGATTTTAAGTCAGATTTATCATATTTTTGGCCAGAAATGAACATGAAAATTGTATGGAATATTATAGAGATTGACTTAAGTATCTTATAAATACTATTTAGAATGATTACAGGTTCGAAAGTCGTCTTAAAATAAGTCAAACTGACTAGACTGAATTTCTTATCGATTTTAAGACAGATTTATCATATTTTTGGCCAGAAATGAATATGAAAATTGTATGGAATATTATAGAGAGTGACTTAACTATCTTATAAATAATATTTATAAGGATAATAGGTTCGAAAATCGTCTTAAAATAAGTCAAACTGACTAGACTGGATTTTTATCGATTTTAAGACAGATTTATCATATTTTTGGCCAGAAATGAATGCCAAATTATATGTTTTATTATTAAGAGTGCCTTAAGTGTCTTATATTTATTATTTAGAATGATTACAGGTTCAAAAATCGTCTTAAAATAAGTCAAACTGACTTTAGACTGGATTTCTTATCGATTTTAAGTCAGATTTGTCATATTTTTGGCCAGAAATGAATATGAAAATTGCATGGAATGTTATAGAGAGTGCCTTAAGTGTCTTATATTTATTATTTAGAATGATTACAGGTTCGAAACTCTCACTCGCTCGTTCACTCACTCGCTCTCGTTCGCACTCTCTCCACATCCTCAAAAGCCCGTTTCACAAGACAAAAAATCCAAAAACCCGTCCATCGTCCGGTACGTCCGACTTACACATCTTCCTATCATCCCTTCACCATTTTCCCGCCCGTCCCGGTCGATTTCCCCCCTCATCTCCCTAGAACCGATGAAAATCGAATACCGGAATGTAAACAGAACATAAGAGTACTTTTCGGTCACCCGTACGATAGCAAGAGTGCCGTGTGACGCCGTGCGGTAATCGACGGACCGATTTCGAGCGCGTTCGCCTGATCGGTGTCGATAAGGGAGGCGCGCGTTCGATGCCGTGCCGTGAATGAGACACAAATTAGGTTCGGTATCGGGTCGCGGCTCGTTTGTACGTCGTTCGGTGCGCGATGGATGCGCGGATATCGCTCGATCGAGCGACCACCCTCGACACCTTCGACATACTTGACACCCTCGACACCCTCGACACGCTTTTTCACCCCCAAACCGTCCTCCGACGCTTCTTTCACACGGTGTCGATCATTAACCGTGTGCACGTCTCGGACGGTCACCTCGACACACTCGAGCTCCCTCGTCCGTTGATACCCCACACACTATCTCTCCCTCTCTCTCCCTCTCCCTCTCTCTCTCTCACACACACACACACCCCGTACCTCCCTCCCACCCCTCGCTCAATAAACACACATACAGCTGACGGGTCGGACCGACGCTCGACTGGCGTCAGTTGTTCTGGCGCCAGTCGCCAGTTCGAGCCTCGGCCGACGAATCGAACTCGACGACGACACACACACACACAGTGTGTGTGTTTGTTTACTGTTATCTCTGAAGGATTCCGTCCGAGACGTCGAGATTTATGCGCGACGAGCGGATCAATAAAAATTCGACTGAAAGCCTGTCGAAAACGGTCGCCGCGGTCCGCAGTTCGAGTCCCTTCTGTCGACGCATCGACGGGTTCGTTCAACCGGCGATAATCCGTGCGACGGGAGAGCCGTGATCTCCTCGAATACACAAGTTCGCTGTTCGTTCGATGGTCGGACATTGAACGGACTTTCTTTTGCTATTTGTCATTGGATGGACGGCCGGCCGTCGAAAGTTCTGCGGTTCGGTTTTGGAACAGTCGTTAAACGGGCGTTAATCGTCGTCTACTAATCGGTTAATTGAAGGATTCAGATTGGAAATTGTTCGAATGGGTGTCCGGGATGACTTGGAAATCGTTATAGTTCCATTTCGGATCTCGGTCGTCGATTAAATGGGGTTTTTGAAGAGAATCTGGTCGTTAAACGGTCGTTAATCGTTGGATAATCCGTTAATTGACATGTAAATTCCTGATTTTGATTAAATATTCTTTGGGGAAGAGTCCGGGATGATTTTTAAATCTATATAGTTCCATTTCGAACCTCACTTGTCGATTTAGTGAGGTTATCGAATAGAAAATGGTCGTTAAACGGCCGTTAATCGTCGAATAATCCGTTAATTGACATGTAAATTCCTGATTTTGATTAAATATTCTTTGGGGAAGAGTCTGAGATGATTTTTAAACCTATATAGTTCCATTTCGAACCTCACTTGTCGATTTAGTGAGGTTATTGGATAGAAAATGATCGTTAAACGGTCGTTAATCACTGGATAATCCGTTAATTGACATGTAAATTCCTGATTTCGATTAAATATTCTTTGGGGAAGAGTCCGAGATGAGTTTTAAACCTATATAGTTCCATTTCGAACCTCACTTGTCGATTAAGTGAGGTTATTGAATAGAAACTGGTCGTTAAACGGCCGTTAATCGTCGAATAATCCGTTAATTGACATGTAAATTCCTGATTTTGATTAAATATTCTTTGGGGAAGAGTCCAAGATGATTTTTAAACCTATATATTTCCAGTTCGATTCTCAATCGTTGATTCAGTGGGGTTGTATAGAAACTGGTCGTTAAACGGCCGTTAATCGTTGGATAATCCGTTAATTGACATGCAAATTCCTGATTTTGATTAAATATTCTTTGGGGAAGAATCCGAGATGATTTTTAAACTTATATAGTTCCAGTTTGAATCTCAGTCGTCGATTCAGAAGGGTTTTGGACCAAAACTAGTCGTTAAACGGTCGTTAATCGTTGAATAATCCGTTAATTAACAAGTAAATATTTGATTTTGATAGAATATTCTTCGAGTGAGAGTGTTAGATGATTTTCGAACTTATATAGTTCCATTTTGAACCTCACTTGTCGATTTAGTGAGGTTATTGAATAGAAAATGATCGTTAAACGGCCGTTAATCGTTGAATAATCCGTCAATGGACATGTAAATACCTGATTTTGATTAAATATTCTTTGGGGAAGAGTCCGAGATGAGTTTTAAACCTATATATTTCCAGTTCGAATCTCAGTCGTCGATTCAGAAGGGTTTTTGGATAGAAACTGGTCGTTAAACGGTCGTTAATTGTTGAATAATCCGTTAATTAACAAGTAAATTTTTGATTTTGATTTAATATTGTTCGAGTGAGAGTTTTAGATGATTTTCGAACTTATATAGTTCCAATTCGAACCTCACTTGTCAATTCAGTGAGGTTATTGGATAGAAACTGGTCGTTAAACGGCCGTTAATAGTTGAATAATCCGTTAATTACCAAGTAAATTTTTGATTTTGATCGAATATTCTTCTAGTGAGAGTTTTAGATGATTTTCGAACTTATATAGTTCCATTTCGAACCTCACTTGTCGATTCAGTGAGGTTATTGGATAGAAACTGGTAGTTAAACGGTCGTTAATCGTTCGATAATCCGTTGATTGATAAATAAATTCATGTTTTTGATTAAATATTCTTTGGGGAAGAGTCTGAGATGGTTTTTAAACCAATATATTTCCAGTTCGAATCTTATTCGATGATTAAATGGAGTTTTTAGTAGAAACTGGTCGTTAAACGGCCGTTAATCATTAAATAACCCGGTAACAACTGAGACTTGAATAGGCCATATTAAGAATTGAAAATCATTCAGTACCATTATTTAATACAATTTTAATCTTTTAGATTGATTTATGCAATAATTATTCGTTTTATTTAGAATTAACGGCCGTCATACCACCGAACTAACATTATTTTTATTTAAGTCGGATTTGAGTCACAAATGAGACTCAAACAGGCGATATTACGGTTTTAAAATCACTCTACGACCTTACTTAATATAATTTTTTATCTTATGAATTGATTTATTAAATCATTTTTCGTTTCATTTAGAATTAACGGCCGTCATACCACCGAACAATCATTATTTTTGTTTAAGACAGATTTAAGTCACGAGTGAGACTTGAATAGGCAATATTAAGAATTGAATATCATTCAGTATCATTATTTAATATAATTTTAATCTTTTAGATTGATTTATGCAATAATTATTCGTTTTATTTAGAATTAACGGCCGTCATGCCACCGAACAATCATTATTTTCATTTAAGTCTGATTTAAGTCACAAGTGAGACTCGAACAGGCAATATTACGATTTTAAAATCATTCTATGACCTTACTTAATATAATTTGTATCTTGTGAATTGATTTATTAAATCATTTTTCGTTTCATTTAGAATTAACGGCCGTCATAGCACCGAACAATCATTATTTTTATTTAAGACAGATTTAAGTCACGAGTGAGACTCGAACAGGCGATATTACAGTTTTAAAATCATTCAGTATCATTATTTAATATAATTTTAATATTTTAGATTGATTTATGAAATAATAATTCGTTTTATTTAGAATTAACGGCCGACTGAAAAGTCGTTATTTTTATTTAGGAGAGATTTGAGTCACAACTGAGACTCGAACAGGCGATATTACGGTTTTAAAATTACTCTATGACCTTACTTAATATAATTTGTATCTTGTGAATTGATTTTTTAAATCATTTTTCGTTTCATTTAGAATTAACGGCCGTTATCCTACTGCACAATCATTATTTTTATTTAAGACAGATTTAAGTCACGAGTGAGACTTGAATAGGCAATATTAAGAATTGAAAATCATTCAGTATCATTATTTAATATAATTTTAATGTTTTAGATTGATTTATGCAATAATTATTCGTTTTATTTAGAATTAACGGCCGTCGTGCCACCGAACAATCATTATTTTCATTTAACTCTGATTTGAGTCACGAGTGAGACTCGAACAGGCGATATTACGGTTTTAAAATCACTCTATGACCTTACTTAATACAATTTGTATCTTGTCAATTGATTTATTAAATCATTTTTCGTTTCATTTAGAATTAACGGCCGTTATACCACTGAACAATCATTATTTTCATTTAAGTCAGATTTAAGTCACGAGTGAGACTCGAACAGGCAATATTACGGTTTTAAAATCACTCTACGACCTTACTTAATACAATTTGTATCTTATCATTTGATTTATTAAATCATTTTTCGTTTCATTTAGAATTAACGGCCGTTATACCACTGAACAATCATTATTTTTATTTAAGTCGGATTTGAGTCACAAGTGAGACTCGAACAGACGATATTACGGTTTTAAAATCACTCTATGACCTTACTTAATATAATTTGTATCTTATCATTTGATTTATTAAATCATTTTTCGTTTCATTTAGAATTAACGGCCGTCATACCACTGTACAATCTTTATTTTTATTTAAGACAGATTTAAGTCACGAGTGAGACTTGAATAGGCAATATTAAGAATTGAAAATCATTCAGTGTCATTATTTAATACAATTTTAATGTTTTAGATTGATTTATGCAATAATTATTCGTTTTATTTAGAATTAACGGCCGTCATACCACCGAACAATCATTATTTTCATTTAAGTCGGATTTGAGTCACAAGTGAGACTCGAACAGGCGATATTACGATTTTAAAATCACTCTATGACCTTACTTAATATATTTTGTATCTTGTGAATTGATTTATTAAATCATTTTTCGTTTCATTTAGAATTAACGGCCGTCATAGCACTGAACAATCATTATTTTTATTTAAGACAGATTTAAGTCACGAGTGAGACTTGAATAGGCAATATTAGGAACTGAAAATCATTCAGTACCATTATTCAATATAATTTTAATGTTTTAGATTTATTTATGAAATAATGATTCGTTTTATTTAGAATTAACGGCCGACTGAAAAGTCGTTATTTTTATTTAGGAGAGATTTGAGTCACAACTGAGACTCGAACAGGCGATATTACGGTTTTAAAATCACTCTACGACCTTAATTAATATAATCTGTATCTTGTGAATTGATTTATTAACTCATTTTTCGTTTCATTTAGAATTAACGGCCGTTATCCTACTGCACAATCATTATTTTTGTTTAAGACAGATTTAAGTCACGAGTGAGACTCGAACAGGCAATATTAAGAATTAAAAATCATTCAGTATCATTACTCAATATAATTTTAATGTTTTAGATTGATTTTTGAAATAATATCTCGTTTCATTTAGAATTAACGGCCGACTGTAAAGTAGTTATTTTTATTTAGGAGAGATTTGAGTCACAACTGAGACTCGAACAGGCGATATTACAGTTTTAAAATCACTCTACGACCTTACTTAATATAATTTGTATCTTGTGAATTGATTTATTAAATCATTTTTCGTTTCATTTAGAATTAACGTCCGTCATGCCACCGAACAATCATTATTTTCATTTAAGACAGATTTAAGTCACGAGTGAGACTTGAATAGGCAATATTAAGAATTGAAAATCATTCAGTACCATTATTTAGTATAATTTTAATCTTTTGGATTGATTTATGCAATAATTATTCGTTTTATATAGAATTAACGGCCGTAATGCCACCGAACAATCATTATTTTTATTTAAGTCGTATTTAAGTCACAACTGAGACTCGAACAGGCGATATTACAGTTTTAAAATCACTCTACGACCTTACTTAATATAATTTGTATCTTGTGAATTGATTTATTAAATCATTTTTCGTTTCATTTAGAATTAACGTCCGTCATGCCACCGAACAATCATTATTTTCATTTAAGACAGATTTAAGTCACGAGTGAGACTTGAATAGGCAATATTAAGAATTGAAAATCATTCAGTACCATTATTTAGTATAATTTTAATCTTTTGGATTGATTTATGCAATAATTATTCGTTTTATATAGAATTAACGGCCGTAATGCCACCGAACAATCATTATTTTTATTTAAGTCGTATTTAAGTCACAACTGAGACTCGGACAGGCGATATTACGGTTTTAAAATCACTCTATGACCTTACTTAATATAATCTGTATCTTGTGAATTGATTTATTAAATCATTTTTCGTTTCATTTAGAATTAACGGCCTTTATACCACCGAACAATCATTATTTTCATTTAAGACAGATTTAAGTCACGAGTGAGACTTGAATAGGCAATATTAAGAATTGAAAATCATTCAGTATCATTATTTAATATAATTTTAATGTTTTAGATTGATCTATGAAATAATTATTCGTTTTATTTAGAATTAACGGCCGGCTGAAAAGTCGTTATTTTTATTTAGGAGAGATTTGAGTCACAAGTGAGACTCGGACAGGCAATATTACGGTTTTAAAATCACTCTATGACCTTACTTAATATAATCTGTATCTTGTGAATTGATTTATTAACTCATTTTTCGTTTCATTTAGAATTAACGGCCGTCATGCCACCGAACAATCATTATTTTTATTTAAGTCGGATTTGAGTCACGAGTGAGACTCGAATAGGCAATATTAGGATTTGAAAATCATTCAGTGTCATTATATAATACAATTTTTATATTTTAGATTGATTTATGAAATAATTATTCGTTTTATTTAGAATTAACGGCCGTCATACCACCGAACTAACATTATTTTTATTTAAGTCGGATTTGAGTCACAAATGAGACTCAAACAGGCAATATTACGGTTTTAAAATCACTCTACGACCTTAATATAATTTTTTATCTTATGAATTGATTTATTAAATCATTTTTCGTTTTATTTAGAATTAACGGCCGTCATACCACCGAACAATCATTATTTTCATTTAAGTCGGATTCAAGTCACAACTGAGACTCAGACAGGCAATATTACGGTTTTAAAATCACTCTATGACCTTACTTAATATAATTTGTATCTTATGAATTGATTTATTAACTCATTTTTCGTTTCATTTAGAATTAACGGCCGTTATACCACTGAACAATCATTATTTTCATTTAAGTCGGATTCAAGTCACACCTGAGGCTCTAACAACCATTCTTACAGTTCAAAAATTATTCTTTGTTACCCTCTAATATAATTTTAATCTTACACATTGATTCACACAATCATTTTTCGATTTATTTAGAATTAACGTCCGTTATACCACCGAACAATCATTATTTTTATTTAAGACAGATTTAAGTCACAAGTGAGACTCGAACAGGCAATATTTCGGTTTTAAAATCACTCTATGACCTTACTTAATATAATTTGTATCTTGTGAATTGATTTATTAAATCATTTTTCATTTCATTTAGAATTAACGGCCGTTATCCTACTGAACAATCATTATTTTCATTTAAGTCGAATTTAAGTCACGAGTGAGACTCGAACAGGCGATATTTCGGTTTTAAAATCACACTACGACCTTACTTAATATAACTTGTATCTTGTGAATTGATTTATTAAATCATTTTTCGTTTCATTTAGAATTAACGGCCTTTATACTACTGAACAATCTTTATTTTCATTTAAGACAGATTTAAGTCACAAGTGAGACTTGAATAGGCCATATTAGGATTTGAAAATCATTCAGTACCATTATTTAATACAATTTTAATCTTTTAGTTTGATTTATGCAATAATTATTCGTTTTATTTAGAATTAACGGCCGACTGAAAAGTCGTTATTTTTATTTAGGAGAGATTTAAGTCACAGCTGAGACTCGAACAGACAATATTACGGTTTTAAAATCACTCTATGACCTTACTTAATATAATTTGTATCTTGTGAATTGATTTATTAAATCATTTTTCGTTTCATTTAGAATTAACGTCCGTTATACCACCGAACAATCGTTATTTTTATTTAAGACAGATTTAAGTCACGAGTGAAACTTGAATAGGCAATATTAAGAATTGAAAATCATTCAGTGTCATTATTTAATACAATTTTAATGTTTTAGATTGATTTATGAAATAATATCTCGTTTTATTTAGAATTAACGGCCGACTGAAAAGTCGTTATTTTTATTTAGGAGAGATTTGAGTCACAACTGAGACTCGAACAGGCGATATTACGGTTTTAAAATCACTCGAAGACCTTACTTAATATAATTTGTATCTTGTGAATTGATTTATTAAGTCATTTTTCGTTTCATTTAGAATTAACGGCCGTCATGCCACCGAACAATCATTATTTTTATTTAAGACAGATTTAAGTCACGAGTGAGACTTGAATAGGCAATATTAAGAATTGAAAATCATTCAGTATCATTATTCAATATAACTTTAATGTTTAAGATTGATTTATGAAATAAAATTTCATTTTATTTAGAATTAACGGCCGACTGAAAAGTCGTTCTTTTTATTTAGGAGAGATATGAGTCACAACTGAGACTCGAACAGGCAATATTATGGTTTTAAAATCACACTACGACCTTACTTAATATAACTTGTATCTTGTGAATTGATTTATTAAATCATTTTTCGTTTCATTTAGAATTAACGGCCGTTATCCTACTTAACAATCTTTATTTTCATTTAAGACAGATTTAAGTCACGAGTGAGACTTGAATAAGCAATTTTAAGAATTGAAAATCATTCAGTGTCATTATTTAATACAATTTTAATGTTTTAGATTGATTTATGAAATAATATCTCGTTTTATTTAGAATTAACGGCCGGCTGAAAAGTCGTTATTTTTATTTAGGAGAGATTTGAGTCACAACTGAGACTCGAACAGGCGATATTACGGTTTCAAAATCACTCTATGACCTTACTCAATATAATCTGTATCTTGTGAATTGATTTATTAAATCATTTTTCGTTTCATTTAGAATTAACGGCCGTCATACCACTGAACAATCGTTATTTTCATTTAAGTCGGATTCAAGTCACAACGGAGGCTCTAACAACCATTATTACAGTTCAAAAATTATTCTTTGTTACCGTCTGATATAATTTTAATCACACATTGATTCGCAGAATCGTTTTTCGATTTATTTAGAATAAACGGCCGTTAAGTCCACCGTCATTCGAACTGTCGATCAATATCATTGAAAATTATCAGGTATGATGCAGAACCATCTTTTTAATTTATTTTAGAAACGTTTTTGAGGCTTCAATACGATCCATTGTCGATACAGATCAATGAATCGGTTCCTATTTCTCACCGACTGCGTTTCGTGTCACCCTCGCCCACCCCCACCCGTTTCACACGAACCGGCCGGTTTCTTTTCGCACGTTTCGAACCCCCGTACGGCGTCACGAAAGCGAAAAACGACCGCCCTGATTACAATAACGAACAGTGACGGAAGAGCATTATTGAATCGGGCCGATCTGTCGATTCATCACCGGAGCAGTCGCCCGCATCGAATCAAACCCCGGCGCGGCACGAAAAAAAACACAAATACGAGGTCGGACAATTAAGTAATGCGACCGATTTTTTTTCTCGGCCTGTGGTAACACTGCGAACCTGTAACTCCGCCACCGTAATAGCGGATCCCTACTCTCTCGATTGAGACCTTGACTACCCTCGTACGATCATTTCTTCGCCAGCTGTTTAGTGTTTTGTAACAACATGTCACGAAAATGGAACAGAGAAATTTAGAGCAACGGTGCGCGAGATTGTCTCGAGCAGGTTGAAAGTGATCCTACTCTTCTCGATCGAGTTATTACTGGTGATGAAAGTTGGTTCTTTCAATATGACCCCGAAACTAAACGACAAAGCCAACAGTGGCTGTCCCCTGGAGCACCAAGGCCAAAAAAGGCGAGAATGAGCAAGTCCAAAGTGAAAACCATGTTGATTTGCTTCTTCGACAGCAAAGGGGTGGTTCACAAAGAGTTCGTACCACCTGGACAAACCGTAAATCAAGTATTCTACCGCAATGTGCTCGAAAAATTACGAAAAAGGGTGCTCAGAGTGCGTCCAGAGATCGCGAAGACTCGGGTTCTGCATCGCGACAATGCTCCCTGTCACAGTGCGTTCAGTGTCTCTCAGTTTTTGGCGTCTAAAGGCATCGCAACGCTACCACAACCGCCCTATTCACCGGACATGTCACCCTGCGACTTTTTCCTATTCCCCCATATGACAAAATTCGTCAAAGGTCGACATTTTGACTCCGTTGAAGATATCCAAGAATCTGTGACGAGGGTACTCGGAGAGGTTCCACAAGAAGTGTTCCAGAATTGTTATGTAAACTGGAAAACTCGCTGGAATAAGTGTATAGATGCGGGAGGGGACTACTTTGAAGGGGATCGCAGCGATGTACCTTAATTTTTAAATATACTCGATTTTTGAATTTTGTCGCATTACTTGATTGCCTGACCTCGTACGTCCGTCGACGGATCGACGACGTTCGGGAAGAGGGCGCGAGGGTCTGAGGGTGAGTTTTCCGTCCTTTCCTTCTATATTCCGATCCTGTAATCCGTGAACAGGTCGTCGCGCGGCACACACGCCACTGGCGACGACCACAAATCGGCCCGAACTCGTTCGTTTTTCGAGAAATTCGCACGGGACTCTCATCACAAGTGAATAATTGATACACAGGGTGGTTTAGTATCCAATAACCGATATTTACTGTCAATTTGGACCGGTTTCTCCCGTCCAGAGAGCCGTGTTTCGAATAAACGCTGCATCGGCCGGTTTTTCTGCCGCACGCAGGCGGATTTTCTGCCGGATTGCGATACCTGACACTGTTTATCGAATATCGACCCGTTTTTGTGTAGATCTCGACTCGAAATTCGATCCGGTTGCCTAAATTGTCCGTCTCGTCGATCCTTCGAACCGGACGAGCCTCGAAAAAAAACGGACGAGCCGCACATTTCGACGTTTCTCGTATTAGAAATCACCTTCTCGTTCGGTCTGAATTAATTATTTCTATTCTACGAGGGTGGTCCCAGAAGTACCCGACCTGACCTAGAGATGGCGGTAGTTGTTTGAAAAATATCACTGTATTAGAAAGTACACAATCTATAAAGCATATGTTTCAAGTTTGAGGACGCCACGTTGTTTAGAATTTGTTTGGTAGCCATCAATAGTGAACGTTTTCAGTAAATTTGTGAAAATAGAGAAAATTGGTTATCGTTACGTGATGCAATACATTTATTTGAAAGGCCTCGGCCCGACCAATATAAAAGCTGAACTGGATTCTACTCCGGGTGAGTCTGCTCCTTCGTTTACAACAGTGAAATATCGGGTAGCAGAGTTTAAACGAGGCCGGACGATCTGCCAAGACGAGCATCGCAGTGGTAGAACGAATGAGGTGACGACTCCAGAAACGGTGAAGAAAATCCACAAAGCGGTACTGGATGATCGTCGACTGAAAGTGCGCGAGCTAGCAGACATAGTAGGCATTTCAAAAAGTGCGGTACATCGCATATTATCTGAAAATTTGGACATGAGAAAGCTGTTTGCAAGACGGGTGCCGCGTTTGCTCACACTCGAGCAAAAACAGTGTCGTGAAGATGATGTCGTGATAACCATGGATGAAACATGGGTCCATCACTTCACACCCGAGACAAAAGAACAATTAAAACAATGGACTGAAAAGGGAGAACCGGCTCCAAAGAACGCGAAGACCGTTTCATCTGCAGGCAAGGTCATGGCGTCGGTTTTTTGGGATGCGCGTGGGATAATTTTCGTTGACTATCTTGAAAAAGGAAAAACTATCAACGGCGAGTATTATGCGAACTTATTGCAACGTTTGAGCGAAGAAATCAAGCAAAAATGGCCGCATTCGGCTAAGAAGAGAGTGTTGTTTCATCAAGACAATGCACCGACTCACAAATCCGTCATTGCGATGGCCAAAATTAATGAATTAAAGTTTGAATTGCTTCCTCATGCGCCCTATTCGCCAGATTTAGCCCCCTCGGATTATTTTCTGTTCCCAAACTTGAAAAAAATGGCTCAGTGATCAAAGGTTTCCCAACGATGAAGAAGTGATGTCGGCAGTTAAAGGGTATTTTGAGGAGCAAGATAGTTCTTATTATAAAAAGGGTATCGAACTTATTGAACATCGATGGGAAAAGTGTGTAGAGCTGAAAGGAGATTATGTTGAAAAATAAATATATTTTTTTCCAAAATTTGTGTGTTTTCTTTGTTGGGTCGGGTACTTCTGGGACCACCCTCGTATATATATATATATATATATATATATATATATATATATATATATATATATATATATATATATATATATATATTCTATAAAATTCACAAACGAAATTCTAATTGTTCTAATTGTTTTTAAAAAAAATACACATCATTATTGATCGTTAACATTCATTATT
>CM068325.1:773494-783494 GCA_034766995.1 Acanthacorydalis orientalis | reverse complement strand
TCAAGCATAACTACAGACAATATCCGCATGCTTTCGTAAAAAAATATAGAAAAAGTTGTCAATAGAAACGTTTATGAAATCTGAATGCAAACGAAGCGAAGTCTGCAGACGGAAAGCACATTTCGAGCAAAAATAATTTAAATAAATATTTTGAGTGGAAATTCAATGAGATTTCAACCGTGAAATACGAATGTAAATCTTCTTCTTTATTAAAAAAATGATTTTTTTATGTTTACAGTATAGGTTTATTTATCTAATTTTCAAAAAAAAATTAAAAAGTATTTCGATCAACTTTTACTATTTTTCACATTTTATTCTGCCGTTTATCAGAGCGCGTTAAAGCGACACGTGATAGAAATAATGACAATGTGCAGATTTGTTCATTATTAATTAAAATTTGTTATAAGTGAATCGAATGGAAATATTAAATTTTATTATTTATAACTAATCAACTCATCAATAAAACAAATATAAGGATAATAGTCGAACATCTACCCTATATTGATATTTTATATTCTCTTTCATTACTTGTATTCAATTGTTTAATAAACAGTTTTGTTTTCACTACGAATTCGAACGAATTTTTAAGTGTCAGTTTTAACATAATGTATTGAAGTAAATTTGAAATAATACATTTCTCTCTTCGATGTAGAGTCATAAATGAATTTCAGTGAGATGGTCGGTTTATAAAATGTATTTCAAGTATTATGAGCATTGACAGCAAAGTAGGTGGTTAGGTTGAATTAACTATTAATGATTAACGACAAATAATAATACAATAGTAACACAATATAGTAGACAATAGTAATTTCGAATACATGATTGAATAATTTTATATGTCTTTTATTCCATTTTTTTTCTTTATTATTTTACAGATAATACGTGAGAACTGGAATTTAAAATATAGCGCCTGTTTTGTGCTATGTCCACTGCATCGCGATATAAACAACCCGCCACAGAGTGTTAGTATTGTAAGTAAATTAAGAACTCCGCCGATGAACAGGCTGGTTGTGAGAAACACAGATTCGGATGTCAACACGTCTAAAATTCAAGAAGAACTGGCTGTCTGTGTGAAGCCTTTACACTTCAACTATAATCAAGTAAGTGTTTGTTGACCCTTTCGACACTGCCGCTTGACTATAGTCGCCCATCATCGCGCGTTCGCTGTATCCTACCGGTGACTATAGTCACCCGTTAGTTTGTATCTCCAACGCAACCGATTTCTCTTGTTTTGTGATTATTTTGTTTTTCGTCATGGCCACTATGAACATAACGATACGAGGATCAGTGCTAAAGTAACGTTTCGACAGTGCGTGGAGATAACATAAGATTTTATTTCAACAAAATATCCGACGGTACATACTTTTATTTCTGGTTTTCATTTCAATTTTATCTCCTTTCATTATTTTTTTTTCTGTACCTGTGTAGTGTAAGTGTACGTTCGCATCGTAACAGGCCCGTACAGTAACGCCATATTCGTAATTCAAGTACCCGTACAGCGGTAACATTGTGACGAAGGACGTAGCCGTATCGAAAGGGTTAATATATTCACTGTATGATTCATTACACTAATTTTTTAAAACAACTCACTAGACTATGATCTAATGCGTATGACTAAATATGAGTAAACTGAAAACCACTATATGTCAGTCAGTGTGAATATTATTCATTCATTTAAACCCGAATTGAATTTTAAGATTTTATGATAAGTGTAATCTAAATATCTTTTTGATAATACAACAAAAAATGTTTACTGCAGTACGATTTTATATATAACTTTAAAATAAATTTATAACTAAAGAGTAATCGTCATACGTGGGACCACGTCTTTTCAAAAGCTTTGTATTTAAGTTCTCATTGTCCATTATTCACAAATGTCTACTTTTCTTCAATTTGAGGCTTTGGTCTTCCATCTCCGAAGCCTGAAATTTATCAGTTATCTCGTACGATTTGTCTCCATTACGTTTTGTAATAAAATTTTTAATACGGTAAGATCATTATTTTCACTTTCAATCGTCAACATGTCAAGTAAGAATATCTATTTTAATCCAGATTTTTGACATGGCTATTTCTCATAGGAGTTTACACTCCTGTCCATTGTTTATTCGGTAACCAGCAGACTCCCTCTCCCCTAATATCAGGCAGAGAGGCTCATAGCTCGCTCAGCTTAAATTTATTGACAATCTTATGGATTTCGCAAGGTAGTGAAGCATTTTCCGTGCCGCATCTTACAGTTCAGTCAACAGACCTCGACGAAACCATCTTCCTACTAGCATCTATGTAATGATTGTTAAAATTGATTCGCCAACACCTTCATCAATCATCGTTCTTCAACGCAAACAGCTCGGGCTACTGTGTCAGCAATATTCGACAGCGAGACGGTTTTTTCATAGGGAAAAATAAGCGTGTTCTCATTGATCTCGGCTGCTTCATACAATCAATGTACTTGCTCTCCAACAGATTCGCTGATCGCAGGAAGTCGAAGATCGTGGTGTAAAGCGCCGTTTTGCTCCAATATTCTGTCCACATAGTTCGGTGGATTTCTATAGCAGTGAACCTTATCCTCTACAACAAAATAGTGATTCCATCTGGAGACAACTAGTACAAAGTATCCCGAGGAAATATCAGAATTTTTTTTAGCAATTTTCCTCTTCAACTGTTAAAAAATCGGATCTCTATTATCGGAAAAAATGATTTTTTTTCATTCAAAAAACACGTGCCATTTTAATGAAATCAGTCAGTCTATTAAGAGATAACTAAACTTTGAAACATTCTCAGTTCTTTTTAACCCAGTCTCTACTTAAGTATTTTATACTTCAAAGTCAGAACTCCTAGACATAACTCAGTGAACATATTAAGTGTAATAAATTAATTATTCGAGAATTCATTTAGGTACGATGCCAAACTGTCGTTAGATATAATATAAATCACAATTATAGATTTTGTACTGTCTAAAATCACTTTCATGAATCAATTTTTCACTCACCTAGATTTGTTCGAACCCTAGCGCTCTGAGAATAAAAGCATCGCCATCGAAATTCTCATATCAATTATTGAACGTTTTTGAACAGGAAAAAATACAATTTTTAGGAGAAGAACAAAGTAATTTATGACAGAAAAAATATATTTTATTGAAAACAATTTCGACATCCTGTTAAAAAAACGTATTAACTCTTCTAGGCAATACAGATGTTAGAGTTCCTCGAACTCAATTCGCTGCTCGGCGTCGAACATTTCACGTTTTACAACCGTACCCTGGGCACGGGACTCGGATGTATTCTGAACGAATACATGCAGGCCAACAAGGATAGCCCTAAGAAGGGTGCGTCGGTCGGATTAACACTGTTACCGTGGCAACTAAACATAATCTCGCAGAAAGAAATTCGAACGGAAGGCCTATTTGCCGCACTGAACGATTGTTTATATAGATCAATGTACAGATATTCTCACGTAGCGTTAATAGATTTAGATGAATATATTATACCGAAACACAATGATACTTTACAAGACCTAATTAAGTAAGTAATATGTATATATATATCGAATTCGTATAATAAAATAAAAAATTAAGTAAAATTCTGAAAATGACGAAAATAAATAATATAGGAAATATTTGTGTTGGCTCTTTATATATTTATTTTTTATATAAAAAATGTATCCTGACAGATCATCACTTGTTTAATTGTAATTTATCGTTAACGCTAGATTCAAATGATGAATTTAATATTGTGCATCCCACTTCTTATGTATCGAAAATGCTTATCTACTCGTATTTCACTCTTCATACATAGAGAACCGACACAACTAAACATACTACAAAAAAAAAATATTACGACTGAATACACATGATTAACATGCCTCGTTCCTTTCAGATGGATGTCATTAAACATCCACAGTACAGGTTCGTACTCCTTTCAGAACGCATTTTTTTACCTACAGTGGGGAGACGACGAATCGATATATAAAAAAAGAAGTAATCGAATCGAAGCGTCTTTAGTTACTTTAAGAAAAACGAGACGGAGATCTAAACTGCATCCACACAAGCAACGCAGCAAATATATATGTCGGCCCGAAGAGGTGATCGAGGCAGGAAATCATTTCGTATGGGAATTTATACCTGGTAAAGCTTTTTCATTAATATATAAAAATAGTAACATACATTTTAGGAAATTACATTGTATAATCTCAAAAAAGGGTTCTTTCTTCGCCATGCTGAAATTTTTTTTTCAAGATCGTTTCGAAATAAAAACACTTTTTTCACCCTCTCCCTCCCTCTGACACACTCTTTCTTGCACACACATATGGCACTAGTCATATAGAATATATATGCTGGAATAACTAATTGAACAGAAGCTAACGATACAGAAGCTCTCATGAGAAGCAATTAAACATGTGTACAACTCACTGCATCTGCCACACTGTTACCATCTGATAAAGAAACATACCAAAACATAATCCGAGTGAAACATTTTAAGACCTAACAACATCTAGCTAGAAAGCTAAACTAGAACACAAATCTTCTTTAGACAAACTAGAACGCAAACTTTAGTAGCAGCTTGTGCTCTATTTTCTTGTTTTATCGGCAATTCAGATATGAATGATTTTAAAACATGATTCATTTACGATTTGTAAGGAACTTATGAAATATTTACACTTTAGGACACGGTACATTGAACGTACCTGCAGATGCAGCTATTTTACATCACTGTCGTGTATGTGAGTTTGGTGGAGATGACTGCATTAAAACAACGTCGACCGTCGACAGGACAACATATCGATACCGTGAAAAATTAATCAAACGAGTCGAACAGAAATATGCAGAATTAAAAAATAAGTGTAACTTACCAGATTTACCACCGATACCGACAAGGCCGCCTACAAAGAAACCGAAAGTAGTACAGATACTAAATCCGCAATTGTTGAAAAACAAGAAGAGCAAAAGTATATACGGTGAAAATATACATAAGAAAACTAGCTAACGTTAAGCTTATTTTACATTTACAAAATATATATATATATATAATAAATATTATAATTAACGATGATTTATTACATTATTTAAGGTTAGAATGAATCATTCAATTAATAACTCGTGCTCATTACGAATCGAAACAGAAGTATACAATGCAACAAACAACTCACTAACGATTGAAACAAATAATATTTTATTATTGGAAAATGGCAGCTTATTTAAAAAAATACATTCAAATGCTATTATTATTTATATTGAATTTAACGATGTGGATTTATTTCTCTTTGTTGAAAATCTCTTGTTGTTTTTGACCAACATATAGCATTAAAATATATATTAGGCCTGTAACTAGACCATCATATTAGAGGAGGCAAACACAATTATTGAGCAGGCAACATTTTTTATGTCAAAAGTGTTTGGGGTTACGGTGGAAACGCGCTCATAGAAACGATTTTAATCATCATGGTAAACCCATTAGAAAAATTCTCTCAATGATTCTCCATGATTTTCAAATCTCATAAAATCGCAGATTTGATTGAAGAGGGGGCAAACGAAGCAATCATGGGGAAATGCTCCTCCCTGACAATGGATCTGATATATATATATATATATCTTGGCTTTTAATTAATAGCTATAAAAATTAAAAATGTATAAAAATATTTAATTTAAAAAAATAGACATTTCTGTACTTTCATCGTTTAGAAAATAATGATCACCGTAAACATCGCCATCAAAATTTTAATAAACAATAACTAAAAATCAATAAATGATCATTTTTGATTAGAAAAATTTTTTTTTATTCGTGAAGAATGAAAAAACCATTTGCAAAAGTATCGTCTTGTTAGAATCACAAGCAACTGTCACGATACTTTTCAGTTCCATTGTTTTAAAATGCGACTAGACTGCGTACACTGCAGCAAAGAATATATGACTACAAAAAAAATAAATTTGATTTATTGATCTGTTCGTTCAACACTGTGTTGAATGCATAGACTTTCTATCCGTACCGCACGAGCTTTCAACATATTAACATTAGTTGTTATCCCCACATGTTTTATTTGCTGTATTTTTGGTTTGCTTCACCACTATACACACATTTTTACTTTGGGACAAAATACCCGATTCTAAAGCTGTGCTTTTAGTTGATTTCTAAAGCCCAACATTATTGCTTTAAGAATAATCTGCATTATGATTGATATTACTGACCATGACATACTACTTCTTGGTGAATCAATGACACTTCTTAGATTTTCTTAATTTGCTTGTGAATACATCACTTGCCAAGTAAACGGATTTATCTATTAAAGTTCATGTTTGTTTTCCACTATTTACAGAAAAAAAATACTGTTTAATTTTTAGTTACATTCCTCCTAGTTCAGTTTTAATTTCAAAGTTCAATGTGGTTATTAACAAACAAAAAGTAAAAAAAAAATTTTATATATAGAGTAAATCAAAGAAGAAGTAACACAAATAAAATAATTGATTTAACAAAATGCGTCCATTTTTTATTCACGTGTTTTACTGATAAGCTAACTTGCTCCAATCAGTATGAATATTTAATTTAATGTGTTTAAAATTGGGCCAGGTCAGTAAATATTTTAATAATGAATTTAATAATAGCAGTAAAACCACAATTGAAATAATGTACAATTAAATATGTTAATGATATATATATATTTATATAAGTTTATTCTAGCACTCAGACAAAAACGCTTATTTTTTATATCTAAAACATTTTAAGTATCAATGGCCTAATCAACAGAACTTAAAATAGATCACATTTTACATATCTGTGCAACTACCAAAAATCAGAATTGTATACAATGAAATAATTTATAATGATCAGTACAATAAAGATATTTTTTACTTCTTTTAATAAATGTAGGCAAAATAAAAATTATATCGAATTATAAATGTATAATTTACTAATTATACTGATTGATTAAAGAACTGAAAAACACTACTACCTATTTTGAATTTAGTTACTATTACAATTTCAATATTAAAATTCTATTGGTGTTTCGAAACTAATGGATATATTTTCAATGGATATCAATGTGTATGAAACAGTGTGCTAATCATATTCGAAACTAAATCTAAATAATGAGCATGAATATAACTAAATTTGTAGAAAGCAAGTTTTATCAGCCTAACTTATACATATATAGGTTTTAATAAATTATTACAAAATATTTTCTTCATTTTTATACAAGCAATTGACTATGTGTATGAACAATTTTCGTGCAAACTATTAATATATTAATTCTCATATCGTATTATATATATATACACACATATACATATACATATATATATACACATATATATATGTATATATATACATATATACATGTATACATATAAATATATATATATATATGTATACATATATATATATATATATATATATATATATATATATAATATAGTTATATATATATATATATAGTTATATATATAGTTATATATATATATATATAACTATATATATACATATATACATATATACATATATATATATATGTATATATATATATATATATATATATATATATATATATATATATATATGTATATATATATATATATGTATATTTATATATATATAATTATATATATATATATATATATATATATATATATATACATATATATTTTTGGTAATTCAACATAAATAAATGGTTTTACTTTATGTACTATAGTATTTATTTATGATAAAAGTAAACACAGGGAAGTACACGTAATTAATACACATAAATAATTTATACTACACAGAAAAAAAAAAGCAAGTAAGTAATCAACAACAACTGTAAAGAACTATATCAGAGTGTGTGTGTATCGTTGCTATGACTACAATACCCTTCCTCAACGATATAGAGAATTTAAATTACTCTTAAACCACACCTCATTGCCATATCTTGGATTTTTATTTTTCCCAATGGTTTTGTAAGCATATCTGCTGGCATTTGATGTGTAGGACAATATTTGTAATCAACTACACCTTGATTGTTCAATTCTTTGATGAAGTGAAATTTAGTGTCGATATGCTTGGTTCGATTACTAAATTTCTTGTTGTTTATCAACTTGACACAACTCTGATTATCTTCATAGATTGTTGTTCTTTCTGGAGTTTGTCCTTCAAAATCTTCAATAAGACGACGAATCCATATAGCCTCTTGAGATGCTTCTGCGAGCGCGATGTACTCCGCTTCGGTCGATGATAATGAAACGCATGGTTGTTTTCTGCATCCCCAGCTGATTGATGCTCCAAAATACTGGAACAGGTAGCCGCTGTTAGATTTACGATCAGCTTTATTTTCAGCCCAATCCGCATCGGCAAAACCAATAAGGCCTGATTTTTGATTTTTATTGCCAAGCTGAAGCTCGTAATTGATTGTACCTTTTAAATATTGAGCGACTCTTTTTGCTTCATTCCAATCAACTAATGTAGGCTGCTTATTATGTTGACTTAAAATTGTTACACTTGCTGCGATATCTGGTCTCGTATTTACTGCAATGTATAACAACGCACCTATTAATTGTTGATATTTTTCGCAATTCGGCATTACTGATTGATTTTCTCTTATTTTAGCGTAACCTTGATCTAACGGCATGTTAGATATTTTTGCATCCTGCAATCCAAATCTTTTTAAAACTTTTTCAATATATTTTGATTGCTCGAGGCAATAAAAACCATTTTCATTCCTTCTGATTTCAATACCAAGATAAAATCTCAATAGTCCAAGATCCAACAGTTGAAAATGTTTCTTTAAAAATTGAGCGACTTTATTGATTTTTTCTTCGTTTTTCGCGGCAATCAAAATGTCATCTACGTAAATAATGAGATAAATAATCTCTCCCTCTTCATTCTTTATGTAGAGACAAGGATCTGCTTTGCTCTGAATAAATCCAAATTGTTGTAATAAAATATGTACTTTATCATTCCATATTTTTGCTGCTTGCTTAAGTCCATAAATGCCCTTTTGCAGTTTGCATACCTGAGTTTTATTGGCATCTTTGTATCCATCTGGTAATTGCATGAATATTGTCTCTTCGAGTTGAGGAACGCTGTTTTTGCATCGAAGTGTTTTATTGCCATACCCTTATGACCTGCGACGGCTACAAGCGTTCGAAAGGTCGCTTGGCGCACGACGGGTGCGAAAACCTCATCATAATCTATACCGTATTTTTGAGAAAAACCTCTCGCTACTAATCTCGCTTTAAATCTTTCTATATTACCTTCAGCGTTTCTTTTTATTTTAAACACCCGCTTACTTGTAATGACGTTTCTATTTGAGGGCTTTTGTACTGTTTTCCACGTGCCGTTTTTCGTCAATGAATCAATCTCTTCATCCATAGCCTTCTTCCATTCCTTTTTGTGTGGACCGGATAAAGCTTCCTTTGCACTTCGCGGCTCATTTTCTTCCGCTGTTGCAACTTTTGAAACGGCTAAGTAATAATTCGGCGGCACACCTTTATTTGATCTTTCAGAGCGTCGAATTGGCTCCTTATTAACAGTTTGTTGTGGCGCTTCTTCGCTGTGCGCGCTATCACTTGAGCTCGTACTTCTTTCATCTTGACTTTCATTCGATTCTTCTTCTGAAAATTCACTTTCTTCGTCCTGATCTTGATTAATATTTTCAATACCTTCATTTTTTTGTAAATTTTATTTTACAGAAAGTCGAACCATCTGTATCTTTATATTTATCACAAAAAACAACATCGCGGCTAATCTTAATGCATGATGTTCCTTTATTTAAAAACCTGAATGCCTTTGATTCCTCCGAATAGCCAACAAAAGTTAATTTTTCGGCTTTATCATCTAACTTTCTCCTTTGCTCCTTATGGATATATATATAGGCTTCACTGCCAAAAATATGTAAATTACTTACATCTGGTTTCTTGGAAAACCAAATCTCGTACGGCGTTTTATCTACAGCCTTTGAAGGTATCCTGTTTTGAAGAAAATTTGCTGTATTCACGGCCTCCGCCCAATATTTCTTCTCCATATTAGCATCCAAAAGCATG
>CM068325.1:750994-768494 GCA_034766995.1 Acanthacorydalis orientalis | reverse complement strand
ATTTGTTTTGATTATAGGTTTAAATATATTAACATCTTTAATATTTTTAACTTAAACATTACTTAATAATTGCGGCAGTGTGATAATATAAAACAATAAACGTGTGCTTTAAATCAGAGCTTAGTGACACTTTTTAGTGTATAAATTTAAATTGAGTTAATAATTGTAATAAATATTACTATTCAAATAATATTTCATTAAAAATATTTAACGTACAATAACTTTAACGAAATCAAATAAGTTAATGAATAAAAACTGAAATCAGCAAATGTATAGTATAACAGGCGGGCTGAAAAATTCGTAGGCTGACACATAGATGGCGCTACTAGTATCAAATCCATATGATTTTTAGTTAGCCCTAACCTTCAAAAGACGCGTGTATAAATTTGACAGCTGTTGCACTATTAGTATCTGAGTTATAGCATTTTTAGTGAAAGAACTTTTGTTACCTTGAAAAAATGGATAAAAAGGAATTTCGTGTGTTAATAAAGCATTGCTTTTTGGCGAAAAAAAATACTGTTGAAACCGAGGCTCGGCTTAATAAACATTATTCGGACTCTGCACCAGGAAAATCAACCGTAGAGAAGTGGTTTGCTAAATTTAAACGAGGCGAAATGAGCACCGAGGACGATGCACGCAGTGGACGCCCCAAAGAGGCTGTTACCGACGAAAACATCAAAAAAGTCCACAAAATAATTTTTGATAACCGTAAAGTGAAGTTGATCGAGTTAGCTGAGACCCTAAAGATATCAAAGGAACGTGTCGGTCATATCGTGCATGAATATTTGGATATGCGAAAGCTCTGTTCAAAGTGGGTGCCGCGCGAGCTCACAATCGACCAAAAACAACAACGAATCGATGATTCTAAGGAGTGTTTGGAGCTGTTCAATCGTAATAAATCCGAATTTTTGCGTCGATATGTGACGATGGATGAAACATGGCTCCATCATTTCACACCGGAGTCCAATCGACAGTCAGCCGAGTGGACTGCACGTGATGAACCGACTCCAAAGCGTGGAAAGACGCAAAAGTCGGCTGGCAAGGTTCTGGCATCAGTATTCTGGGATACTCATGGTGTAATATTCATTGACTATCTTAAAAAGGGAAAAAACATAAACAGCGACAATTACGTAGCGTTATTGGAGCGTTTAAAAGACGAAATCGCGAAAAAGCGGCCTCATTTGAAGAAGAAGAAAGTGCCGTTTCATCAAGACAATGCACCGTGTCACAAATCAATGAAATCGATGGCGAAATTGCAAGAATTGGGCTTCGAATTGCTTCCGCATCCCCCGTACTCTCCAGATCTGGCCCCCAGCGACTTTTTTCTGTTCTCAGACCTCAAGAGGATGCTCGCTGGACGGAAATTTTGCTCCGATGAAGAGGTAATCGCCGAAACTGAAGCCTAACTAAAGTTCTTTCACTAAAAATGCTATAACTCGGATACTAATAGTGCAACAGCTGTCAAATTTATACACGCGTCTTTTGAAGGTTAGGGCTAACTAAAAATCATATGGATTTGATACTAGTAGCGCCATTTATGTGTCAGCCTACGAACTTTTCAGTCCACCTGTTACATTTGATGCTTTCAGCCTTTATCATTAACTTATTTTGTGTTTATAAGCTTCTAAATGTGTGTGAATACATCAAAATAAATATATATTTAGTACGTAATATTTAAGAGTATTTGTTCATAAAAAAATTACTATCAGCCAAGTATTTTCAAGTAAATTATTACCACTTAAAATATAATCATTTGTTTAAGTCATTTAAGTATATATATATACATATTCATATATATATATATATATATATATATATATATATATATATTTATATATATATATATATACATATATACATACATATATACATATATATATATATATATATATATATATATATATATATATATATATATATATATATATATATATGTAGGCACTACATAGACATGGATATAATAGACTTTACATTTTTATAAATTCAATATTGTATTCTTATTCTTAAGACTAAACATATGTTCCTGTTTGGACATTTGAGCCTGTGTTGTATGATAGTGTGTCTTAGGACTGCTGTAAAAATTCTTGAGCATAAACAAATGATAGTGTGTCGAGATCTGAGCCTCTGTCGTAGGATTGTGTGTCTCAGGACTGCTGTAAAAATTCACGAGTCTAAACGAATGGTCCTGTGTCGAGATCTGAGCATCTGGTGGATACGTAACATTTTAAATGTAGTTCATATCGTATAACACTTTTACTTATTGGATGAATTTACTTGAAACTCTGCGAACGGAAGAAACAAACAGTATTGCCCTATCGAAACGATCGTACAATATCACGAAACGCATCCAGACACGAATCCCGTCTGGCTCTTTTTAATAGGCGACCGACCACCACTGGCTGCGACACGGGACGCGATCGCGAAAGAACGGACTTCGTTCATATCGAGACACATTTTTTAATAGACAATTACATCGTGATTATTTTCTTCGGGCTGCTGCAAACGGCACGGGGCGTACCGATCGTCGACACACTATCCCTGATCCTGCATTTAAAATCCTAGAAGCGATTGTTAGGACGCGTGGTGGAAAATTTCCAAGAGAAATTGTGTATGCTCGTCTATCGAGTGTCATTCCTATAAAATCAAGTGGCCCAACGTACCTGACAAGAACATGTAAGCAAAATTATGTCAGGATGAAAACGCATACAATCATTGCCTTTTGACATTTCTTTGTTTCTGTGAAGCGCACCTTGTACTTTTTAAAATCGAACGATGCGGATTCTCTTCGGCGTATCTCAAGCACGTCATGGTAGTTTACATTAACTTCTGTATCACTGTGTCTTGTACAACACGTATGTAATAGCAATATATATATATATATATATATATATATATATATATATATATATATATATACGTGGGCCGTTTGATAAGTTTGGTAAATTAATATGATATGGCGCCACCATTCATTTGGTAACGTCTCGGCTAGCAAGTGTCACTTTCCAAACTAAAATGGGCGAAATTTCGGTCAGAACCGACGCGTTGTCACGATCTACAGATGTTTGAAGCGAACATTATAGCAGTTGCCGCAAAAATTGAGAAAATGGCAGTCAAAGCAGTGAACGACGACTGGTGAAAGTGTACCGAAGAAGCCGATCACCGTTTCGTCGGTTGGGAGGGTGATGGCCACTGTTTTTTGCGATTCCCAAGGAATCGTCCTCCGACCGACTACTTAACGAAAGCGACAACGACAACAGGAGCCTATTGTGCAGCACTGCTGGACCGTTTGAAAGAAGGTGATGAAACAAAAAAGTGCTCTTTCAGCAGGACAACGTGCCGTCGCAGTGCCAAAATCGCACGAATTAGACTTCGAATTTATTCTTGATCCACTTGACCTAGTGTGAATTCTTCCTCTTCGCAAACATGAAAATATTGCTCGGTGGAAGAAATTGTTGTCGAATGAGAACGTCGTCGCCGCCGTCAATCCGTGTTTTGCAGACTCGCTGGTCTGCAAAAGTGTATAGCAGGCAATGGAGACTTTGTTGAGAAATGAAATCGATTTTATTCAAAAAACGATGTTCAACTTGTTTTTTCTGCCAAACTTATCAAACGACCCCCGTATTGAATAGATTTATTATTAGTTATCTCCGTTGAACACACTATGTTCTGATACTATATATATGTGTGTGTGTGTGTGTGTGTGTATTAAAAACATATAATTCGTACGGCGTGGTGTACCTCTATCGCAGATTATTTGTAAAATGATTAGATATCGAACGTATGAAATTCAATACTAAATTCAATTCAATCGTTTGACTTTCGAATGTTAGTAAAAACGCTCGAGTTAACAAAATCGCAAGCTGTTAGTTATTTTGTGAAACTCTGCTTACGTTAAAAAGTTACTGTATACTATAAGTTCAGTGTCAAAATATATTTCAAATAAACATCGAGCAGTGTACGTGTTAATTGGAAACCGATTCGTGTATCTACGAGACAATCGCTCTTCAATTTACCGGGATTTGCTGCAGAAAACCAATAAACCGACTGATTGTCACCAGGTAAGTGATTTCGAGATTATTTGAATTCGATCCAAAGTGCATTTGTAATAAACGTTCAACACATTCTCTTAGAAATGAATTTTTCAATCGCCCCACGTACTACAAAATTATTTTTTTAATCAGTCATGTTCAAAAATCAATTATTATTTCAATAACGCAGCCATCGTTCTCAGAGCGATAAGTACGAGAAAAACATATACGTTAGCGCTTTGAAGGCAAGGGCGTCACCGCCGAAGTGCGCATAAGTAACAACAGGTAAATACCATTAATCGTTCATTGAACATTTTCGATCAAAATAATTCCTTTGCGACGACAATCCAAGCCGATAAAATGGTGCTCTCGCCACCACTCTAGTGCTCCGCCACGTTGAACTACGAAATATGACCTCGTTGAGGGCGGGGAGGGGAATGGTAAATCGCTCGAGTACCTATCGATAATTCACACGAGAACTCTAGAAAATTCGAGCTGCGTAAATCATAGATAAAGATACTGTAGTTAACAAAGTCCGGGTAAAAATCCACTGCATGAAAACGATTTCAAGGTTGGGGCGCGGAGTCACATACGCGGGGCGGGCACCGATGGCACTGTCTGCGCGATATTTGTGCGGGAGGTTTGAATATTTGAAATTTGAATACTGGCGCTGGCATATATTCCCGTTCGGAAATGTTCATTTTTAACACAATTTTATAATAATTCGAAAGTAATGAATGCCACGTAAAATACGAAATGTATGTATGTATGTATATATATATATATATATATATATATATATATATATATATGTACAAATATATGTATATAAATAAATATATATGTATATAAATATATAAATATATATATACATATATACATATATATATATATGTATATATATATATATGTATATACATATATATTTATATATATACATATATATATATATATATACATATATAATTATATCAGCAAAAATATTCAAATAATTGTTAATTTTTAATAAAATGCTGATTTCCCCTTAAACTGTAGCCGTTGTTTTAGAATGTTCACTGTTTCTTTTACTTAAACCTATTAAGTTCCACTTATAATTACCAATTTAATTTTCATTAATACATTTTACAAACGTACCAAAAAATATGCAACGCAAAAGTATTCAGACAATTGATGAAAAACTATCAAAATGTAATTTAATTTTGAAAATTAATATTTTCTAGAGCTTCCGTTGCCACTAATTGCAGCTAGAAGTCGTTTCGACATAGATTTAGATACATTTCTTGTTTGTTCAAAAAGAAAATTTTATTCGATCGGCTAAAAGTATCCTTTTTAGCTGTTCTTCATTGAAAATTGTATGTTTTCTGATACTCTGTTCCGTAAAGGCTCAATCATTTTCTATTCCGTCTATGTCTGGCGATTTAGCACGAGTTTTCATTACATGCGGACGGTCATAAATGATCCACCGGTGCACACTGAAGCGGTGTGCTGCGGATCGTTGTCTTTTAGGAAACAAAAACTCCGATCTATTCACATATTTATTGCACTTTCTTTAAAATTATTTTTTAACATGTTTAAATACAGTAATCGAATCCTCTATCTCATCAATTATTAGACAGTTACTTGCATCTCCGGCCGGTTTGCAGCCCCACACCGCATTACGCCTCCGACACCGAGTTTTACAGTTCTTTGTAGATTTTCACGATTTGATTCTTTCCCAGGTTTCCTTTATACTGGAATACGACCATTTGATCCAAAAATGTTGAACTTACTCTCTTCAGAGAAAATTACGGTATCCGAAATATTCGGAACCACACCTTAGTACTCTTTTACAAACTGTGGACGTTTCTTCATTTCTGCTTCACTTAATACATTTTTCTTCTTTCTCGTTTTGGCGCTGTTTTCCTTGATCGACCGTTAAGAATATTCTTCTCTAGTTTTTTACCCGTCTTATAACGCTCAGTTATACTATAAACAGTATGACGACTTCTTCCCACAATTTTCTCAATTGCACCGAGTGCTTCATTTCCTTCGTGATGTCTTATAATTAATTTTCGTACTTCATACAAGTTTCTAAATATATTTTCGTACACGCATAGCGTATAATATTAGATTAATTTCACACACACACGGCTTTCTGTTCTCGACATTAACGCACGAGGAACAAAGATGCATTTATTCAGTATTGTTTCAATAAATAGCAAATCAAAAATTCTGCGAATTTCTTCGAATACTTTCATATTTTTTAGTTGACTTGAAAGGTGTATAAATGAAAATTAAATTTGTAATTATAAGTGAAACATTATAGGCCTAAGGAAGACCAAAAAGGGAAAAATCTAAAACAACTTCCTCTAATTAAAAAAAAAAAATAGAAAATTAGCAATTTGTTTAAAATTACAAACTGAATACTTTGCTGTTGCTAACCAGTGTATATATATATATATATATATATATATATATATATATATATATATATATATATATATATATGTACTATGTGTGTATAAAGAACATATTATTCGTATGGCGTGATGTGTATTTATCGCAGATTATTTGTAAAATGATTAGATATCAAACGTGTAAAATATAATTTTTATTTCAATTCAATCGTTAGACTTTCAAAGAGAGCGTTAGTAGAACGGGTTCAGTGAATAAAATTCCAAGTTGATGTTTTTTAAAATTTGAAATCGTGAATTTGTTATACTATAAATTCAGTGTCGAGATACATTTTAAATCAACATCGAGCAGTGTACGAGTTAATTAGAAACAGATTTGTGTGTGTGTGTTCAAGATAACCGTTCTTTAATTTCCCGGGATTCCCTTCAGAAAACCAATAAACTGACTAATTATTACCAGGTAAGACATCTCGAGATTATTTGAATTCGATGCCAAATGTACTTTTTTCATAAACGGTAATCACATTGTTTTAAAAATGATATTTTTCTCTTGCCCCACGCACCATGAATATTTTTTAATCGAAAATGTTCAATTTATTATTATTTCAATGACGACGCTATCGTTCTTAGAACGATAAGATAGAGGAAAATTTTGCATAAGCGCTTCGAAGGCCAGGGCGTCGCCGTCGTCGTACTGCTCATAAGTAACAATCGAAAAATATCATTTATCATTTATTGAACAGTTTTAATCGATTACTTTACGAATACAATCCAAGCCAGTAACGCGGTGCTGTCGTGGCCACTCCTAGAGTCGCACTCGGTTGTACTTTGAAATACGGTCACACGATCGGAGGGGGGCGCGACATATCGCCCGACCACTCATCGATAATTCACACGAGAACGCTAGAAAATAAAAAAAAGATTCTCTAGTCGACAGGGAACCGGTTAAAAATCTATGGTAAGAAAACGATCGACTGGGGCGAACGGGTTCGGGGTATTAACTCATGATGACGTGGCTGGATGGCACCGCCCGCGCGATATTTGAGCAGGAGTTTCGATTACTTGACGTTGGAATATCAGCGCTGGTGTTCATTCCCATTCAGAAATGTTCAATTTTAACACAGGTTTACAATAATTCTAAAGTAATGGATTCGGTATAAAATTCGAAATTCGTTACTCGGTTACTAATTATTATAAAATTGCGTTAGAATTAAACATTCTTGAGTTTTATACTTTATCTTATCGTTCTTAGAAAGATAAGACAAACGAAAATCTCTTGCATTAGCGCTCTGTAGGCGATGGGGCGTCACCGTCGCAGTGCTAATTAACAACGATAAAATAATACCGTTAATCGTTTATTAAACATTTTCGAACGAAACGATTCTTTTGCGACTACAATCCGAGTCGATAAAACGGCGCCTTCGTAGCAACTCTGGATCTCCGTCCAGTTGAACATTGAGTTAATGCCCCGCGCTGGGTCGATGGGTGGGCGGGGGGTTCACGGCATATCGCTCATCGACTACTCATCGATAATCCACACGAGAACGCTATAAAATTCGAGCCGCTGCGTGTATCATAGATAAAGATCCTCTAGGTCAGTAAAGATCCTCAACCTTTTTTGTCCCGTGGACCTCTTTTGAGTTTAATGTTTTTCTGCACCCACCTCCCTCCGCATAGAAGTCGCTCGCGGGGAAAAGAAATGAATAAAAAATTAAACATCGAACATTGCACGGTTTATTTATAATCGAAAAATGGATTCTCAATAAAGTAATTATAACGTATTCCCTGCGAACTACATACGTACATAAATATTCTTTTACAGACTCCGGACGTTTTTCCCTGTTTGCTTCACCTAATGACATTTTTTTCTTTCTCGTTTCGGCGCTGTTTTCCTTGATCGACCGTCAGGAATATTCTTTTCTAGTTTCTTTCCCCCATCATATAACGCTCAGTTATACTATAAACAGTACTACGACTTCTTCCCACAATTTTCTCAATTCCGTCGAGTGTTTTATTTTCTTCGTGATGTCTTATAATTAATTTTCGTACTTCGTACAAGTTTCAAAATATATTTTCGTACACGCATAGCGTATGACATTAGATTAATTTCGCACACACACACACGGGTTTATTTACTCGACTTTAACACACGAGGAACCAAAATGCATCTATTCAGTATTGTTTCAATAAATAGCAAATCACAAATTCTGCGAATTCCACATTTCTCTGAAAATGTATGTCAATGTTTGAATACTTGCATATCCTTTAGTTCACTGGAAAAGTGTATGAAACGAAAATAAAATTTGTAATTATAAATGAAACATTATAGGTTTAAGTAAGACCAAAAAGGAAAAATTCTAAAATAACGTCCTTTAATTAAAGAAAAGAGAAAATTAGCAATTTGTTTAAAATTGTCAACTGTTTCAATACTTTGCTGTTGCTAACCACTGTATATATATATATATATATATATATATATGTATGTATGTATGTATGTCCGTATTAAAAACATATTGTTCGTATGGCGTGATGTGTATTTATCGCAGATTATTTGTAAAATGATTAGATATCAAACGTGTGAAATGTGATTTTTATTTCAATTCAATCGTTCGACTTTCAAAGAGCGTGTTGGTAGAACGGGTTCAGTGAATAAAATTCCAACCCGTTATTTTTTAAAATTTGATGTCGTGAATTTGTCGTACAATAAATTCAGTGTCGAGAAACATTTCGCATCGACATCGAACAGTGTACGTGTCAATTGGAAACAGATTTGTGTGCGTGTACAGGACAACCGTCTTTTAATTTGCCGGGATTTTCTGCAGACAATCAATAAACTGACTGATTGCCACGAGGTAAGAAATGTCGAGATAGTTTGAATTCGATCCGATCGATTATTTTAAAAATGAATTTTTTTCCTCTCGCTCCACCTACCATAAATATTTTTTAATCAAAAATGTTCAATTATTTTTCAAGGACGATGCTATCGTTCGTACAAAGATAAGATAGAGGAAAATTTTACACAAGCGCTTTGAAGGCCAGGGCGTCGCCGTCGTCGTACTGCTCATAAGTAACAATCGAAAAATAATATTTATCATTTATTGAACATTTTTAATCGATTACTTTACGAATACAATCCAAGCCAGTAAGACGACGGTGCTGTCGTGGCCACTCTAGAGTCGCACTCGGTTGTACTTTCGAATACGGTCACACGATCGAGTGTGGGGGGGGGGCTCGACATATCGCTCGACTACTCATCGATAATCCACGTTAGAAAAGTCGAGCTGCGTAAATCGTAGATGAAGATTCTCTGCATGACTGGGTACGGGTTAAGAAGCTACAGTAGGAAAACGATCGAATGCGGCAACGGTACGGGGTGTTAACTCATGATGACGTGGCTAGATGGTATCGTCCACGCGATATTTGTGCGGGAGGTTCGAATACTTGACGTTGGAATATCTGCGCTGGTGTTCATTCCCATTCAGAAATGTTCAATTTTAACACAAGCTTACAATAATTCTAAAGTACTGGATTCGGTATAAAGTTCGAAATTCGTTACTCGGTTACCGATTATTATAAAATTGTGTTAGAATTGAACGTTTTTGAGTTTTATACTTTACCTTATCGTTCTTAGAACGATAAGATATAGGAAAATTGTACATTAGCGCTTTGAAGGCTCGGCCCTCGCCGTCGCACAGTGCTCGTTAATAACGATAAAAAATTACCATTAATCGTTTATTAAACATTTTCGATCGAAACAACTCTTTTGCGACGACAATCCAAGTCGGTGGAAGGGCGCCTCCATAGCCACTCTGGAGCTCCGTCCGGTTGAACATTGAGTTAATGCCCAGCCGGGGGAGGAGGGGGGGGTCACGGCACATCGCTCGACTACTCATCGATGATGCACACGAGGACGCTCGAAAATTCGACCCTACTGCGTGTGTCATAGATAAAGATTCTCTAGATCAGCGTTTCTCAGCGTTTCTTTATCCCGTGGATCCATTTCAAGTGTTATGTTTTTCCGTACCTTCCTCCCTTCGCATAAAAGTCGCTCGCGGGAAAAAGAAATGAAAAATTATACATCGAACATTGCACGGTTTATTTACAATTAAAAAAATGGATTTTCAATAGAGTAATTATAACGTATTTCTTGTGAACTTCATACGTACGCAAACATTCTTTTTTTTTTTTAAAAAATTAAGCAATGAATTGACATTTACATTAATTGTTGCGATCCTTGTGACTGATCCAAACTATCGAGTTCATTAATGTCTGGTTACAACGATGTCGGCGACAAACGAAGATCGCCTCTATTCAAGACACCAAGACTGTCACGAGTTTTCGAGAACAGATGAATAACTCGACTGAATCCAGATTCAACAAGATAAGACGTGGGAGATGAGATTAAATAAAAAATCTGCTCTCTCCCAATCCTGTGGAAACGTACTCGCCGTTTCACTACTTGAACAAAAAGTTTCTTCGTTTCGTTTAGAACTAATTCGAGCTCTCGTTTCACTCCGAGACTCGATGAGACTCTCTTGTAGTTTAATTTTTTCACGCCACGAGGATCCAGCACCCGATCAATTTGCATCTATATCATATCATCGAATCGAACTTGCATATCCACGTGGTGCTGATTCAAATGTTCACTTGTATAGAAAAAGACCACCGTCTTTTAGTTCGATTGCCAATAGTGGCCAGTGATGGAAATTGCGTTAACCCACGACGTTCAATATTAATCTTGTTAAGATCGAGCTCTCCGAAACAAGCGACAGTGGCTCCTTTACACGTCACGGGATTACAATTTTTCCGTCGTATTTCGTTCGTTTAATAGATTAAGTTTTTCAAAAATATCCGACAGATAATAAAACATATCGCACTCGACACCAACTATTTCTTCCCAAAACTGTTTTTCGCTCGTCAATAATACAATTCTGTCCCGAGGTGCAACGACACGAGGAAGACAGTCACCCCCTGATAAGCAACGAACCTCTGCGTGTAACAGTAGACTTTCAAAATCATCTTCGTTGCTTTCACAGAGTTGTCGGAAAAGTCGATCTCGATGTACATTTGATTTGACGGAGTTGGCTGTTCTTATTACAAGATTCAGATTGTCATGCAGACGTCCTAATTTTTTCGCAACCAAATGTTGACAATAGAGTACGCAGTATCTGCAAAAAATATTCGGCACATCATTTTTTAAGTAAACTTTAAATCTTCGATATCTCCCAACCATTGAATGGGAGTCGTCGGTTGCACAAGCAATTATATTTTCGAGCGAGATAATATCTCGTTCTATAAAAAATTCTCGACTTGTCGATAAACCGTTCTACCTTCAGTGTCGCTCTTAAGTTTTCTGTCAAGTTTCAAAATTTCCATCGAACAATTCCCTATCAAATTTACTATTGTGTTTTATTTAAATACAATTTTTATGAATTCGTATTTCTGTAATGATTCCCTTATTGGATGTAAATCGTTTTCATACTATTTTGATATTTTATTCTGCCTGTGGCCCATCTAGAGTTTACTCTGGCTCCCCAAAAGCTAATTTCTGGCCTGTGGCTCCCTTGACATATTCTGTGGCCCGAAGCGGACCACACGGACCCCGGTTGAGAAACGCTGCTCTAGATAACAAGATACGGGTAAAAATCGACGGCACGAAAAATATAGCCTGGCGCGTGCGCCGTGTTAACTCCGCCGGACAGGGGCAGATGGTACCGTCCGCTCGATATTTGTGCGGGGAGTTTGAACATTTGAAATTTGAATATTAGCGCTGGTATGTGTAATTTTAACAAAAATTTATAAAAGTTCTAAGGTAACGAATTCCACGCAGAATTTAATACTATTAACCACTTTAAAACTATTTTAGAATTGTGTTAAGATTAAATACTTTTGAGTCGAAATGAATATATCTTAAATTATTTAAAGTTTTTTGCAATCACACCGTTGTGTATGGTGCTGTTCACAATTCGACAATTCAAAAAAGACAGGTTATCTATGTCACTTATTTATTTTTGAAAAATATTCAACACTAACACAAATAAATAAATGCTAATGATAAAAAAAAACGTTTAATACTTAGTTTTTGTCGAAACGTGTTCTTCGGTATTCATTTTTTTCTCATTTTTGATTATGCTTCAGTGAATTAAGAGTGAATAGAGATTTTTTTGTTCGAAAACGGTTTAATATACAATGTATTATATTTAATATTCAATCTTCGATAAACGTTATAAGAACACGATGATTAGATTTCAAGTATTTTCTTGACTTTATTCATTATAAAATTGGTGCTCGGATGACTTGTATGTCGGTCGTTATTCAGATTATGTCTGCTATTTAGAAATAGATTCGTTCGCACACAAAATCTAAGAACGAGTTAAAGTATCTTTTAGCATTTATAAACGCGATTTTCTTAATATAAATACAATTGGATAATCACTGTATGTTATGTACTATTATATATTTTTAACAATTAATGACACTTCGACCGTCTTGATTTGTATTAGGTTGGTAAGAAAATAATTGCGGTTTACGACCTCCAAACTCGTATACATTTTTAATTGAAGTGGTCTAGAACTGTTGGATGACTGACGCCTAAGTTCTGTGCAAGCTGTCGAATTGTTGCGCATCGTTATGATTCAATTAACGGGTTCAGTTGTTCGTTATGAACTGAAGAAGGCGCCGGCGACCTTCTTTATCTTCATGGCTGTCGTTCCCAGCACGAAAATTCTGGAACCACCATTACACAGTATGTTTTTTAACAGGACCCACACGAAAAGCATCGTTCGGTTTACGAGCAATTTATGCCGTTTCACAGCCCGTTTTTATCTCATACAAAATACTTGCTCTTATTTTCTTTTTTTTTTTCATCTGTAATTCAATAGGCTAATTTGAAGTAAAATTAATAATGGAACTAAAGTCATTGTTGCCAAAATACGAACCGAAAAATACACTTTAAAATGATATTAACATGAATAATTTTATTGAAAAAAATTAACGTTAGAATTCAGAAAACAAAAACCGCAATTATTTTGCTACCAACCTGATAATATATAAATTATATTGTTTTAAAACAAACATATTATAACAACAATTTTATGTTAATCGGTGTTATCGCTATTCGATAGATAAAGCAAGCGTTTCAAAAATGAAAAATACGTCTGGAAATATTTTGGAAAAAGTATATATATATATATATAATATAGTAGTTAAAGACATATATGAGAATGAATTTAATTTTCGTTAACAGACGATAAATTTATTGTTTTAAAAGAATAGTCGATGAAGATTCGTCACTAGGTCCGAGTTTTATTCGGCGGTTATGTGAGAGGTGTTCAGTGAGATTATTCCATACGACTAGAGACCTTTTTGAAAAAAAAACATTTATTGTATCAATGTCGATTACACTATAAATGTTTACATTTATTTAAATGCGCCATCTTTGATCGATCATTTATGTGTTTTTGATGTGTGATATTTCTTAAAAAGTTCTCCAGCATTTAGGAATGGTTTTCTGTTACACGTTTCACAGAAGTGTATATTCGGGTTTCTTCCTTCTAGGTAACTCATTCATTATCCTTCACCTGGGAATCATATGCACATATGTATATATTTCAATTTTCATTTCGGAACAGCGTCAATGTTTTTCGGCCGATTTTGATGCGGCTTCTATTCAGTGACCTACTTTTTTAATTTTTAATTTTCTTCCAAAAACGCGATAACAATTTCTCAAAAAATGTGCTTTTCCCTTCTTTTTAGCACTTTGACATTTTCTTGACTACGTTCACGGTATATACACTTGTATATATTTTTGTTTTTCATACATTTCATACGGAGACATGCATTTCTTCGCAATTTTCACCAAAACATAAAAATGAATGTGTTCATGCCTGAGTAATATCTATTGTAAAAACATAAAATTCAATATATTTAGAAAGCAATTAAACGTATAAGTAATTAAAATTTTATTCCTTTCGTTTTTTAAAAAATTACAAATTTTTATTTTGTTACAATTTTTTTTAAAAAAAATTATTTATTTCCAATGACAGCTTTGGAATCTGGTCTTCGTACAGCCGTGTTCGACGCAAACTGATTTTTTTTATTTTACACTGAACGCAGATTTCTCTGGCTGGATGTTTTCTTTTTTTGCTATAATGGTGAAACGGCTTCCTTTTAGTCTAGAATTCATCTTTATCTGGTCGACAATAGTCGGTACTGAGCCGTTTAGACGAGTCAATACTCACTCCTAACACACATTCAACGGCACTCTTGGTCCGGAAAAAAGCTGTAACTCTTTGATTTTGAGCCGACCTCATTATTAACCGAGTGTCCAAATGTTCCGTGAATTCTTACAAGAACCCTAGACGTCGACTTTATTTTGATGTTTTGTGTGATGGATTATTTTCAGAGTATACGATACAAGCTGCAAGAGCCGATATATCTAGCAAATTATAAAAAAGTGGCAACAGAAAACGATAGGTTTTTCTTTTTGTTGCATATTGACGGACCATTTTATCCATCGTATCGACACGACCTTCCGTTTTGTTATAAAAAAAGTATTATATTTGGGTTTCTTTTCACTTCTGAAATTTCGTTATCAAGATACATCGTAGACAGTTAAACCACACCCTCGTTTTTTTCGATACACAATAACATTTTTTTTCCCACTACAACCAAATACGGTTGACAATTCTTTCCGCCGTGGCGAGGCGTTGAACTCTGGAAGCAAGCGAGATTTGTTTTTTTTTTTTATTGTGCCTACCATGGATAACCGCCAACTTTGCAAATTATCAGCAGAAGAAATTGTTGCAGAAAAGTCGTCCATCGTAATATTTCCACCGGTGCTTTTATAACATCATAACCAAATCGTTTACAACTCTTTCTCTTTTGTTTACTTCTCTGATATTGTTGGCATAATCTGTGTATATTTGGCTTGTCAACGGATCTTATGTTTCAGCGTCGTAATCCAGTCACAATTTTATACCGTATTTTGCTGGTTTCGACGGAATGTGTTGTGTGAATTTCGTGCGAAGTCCACAAGGAAACAGTTGCTCGTCCACAGTAGCGTTAACAGATCGCCTATAGTTATGTCGTAGATCTGTAATCAATAATGTCACTAATCGGTGCTGCTTTATCGGTAGCCTGCCTTATTTCTCTGGTATTTTGTTGATCGGGACGAATAAATCTTATGACATTTCTAAAACGCTTTGCTAACGTTATCGCTCTGTAAAGAGGGTAAGTCTCTCTTACCGAAGCGTTTCAAGCCATTCAGAATTCGAATCATGGGACCCCACAATCAATAAAATACCGAGATATTCCATAAGTTCTTCTCCGTTAATATATTCCCAAGTAAGTTGGCTGCTCTCGGATCTTCCTTCATTAGAATATTCATATATCTCGCGAGATTTTCGATTGGTGTTTCTGCATATTATTGTTTAAATAGTTGGATGGATTATTGCACAGAGTATTTCAACGTCGCTTAAATTCTTTGTACTTGGGATCGGCCCGGTGAAGCGAACCTCTCGAAAAGTATTTTGCCGAAGACAACGTCGGAGACCTGGCATTTTTTTCTTCCGAAGAAATTCCATAGAAAACATATGGAATATATATATATATATATATATATACACATTTGTATATACTTCCAAACAATGAATCAGGTTGCAAGATATACAATTTTTTGTTTAATCTGTCTTCATTATTCGAGGTTCATAACTTTTCATACCGTGAAGTTTCACCTTCACGGAAATTGCCAACTAGTGACAATTATTTACCGAATAAATTTTAAATGAGATATTCGTTTGGTGTCGCTATGTTTACATTCCAGTTTATATAAAATGTAAGAATTCAGGGAAGAGGCTTCAATTCTCCACAGAGAAACTTTTCGCCTCCACTTTAATAACTTACCTAGAAAACCATACATCGATCCATAATGATCCGCTCGGTCTACGCCGCCGATGAACTTATTATAGTTCAGTGCTCTTGAGGTTTATTTTAGTCTCTGGCTGAACACCGCCACGTGCTATTCTTGATACGGTTTTCATCGATGCAGTATCATGCGTACTAAGCATGGCATTGATTCGTTTATCTCTCTATGACAGAGCTAATAAATTATTTTTGAAGTGAAACTTCTATGGGCGCATTAGCGTGTGGTAAAATCATACGGCGTGTCACGAGAAACGTTACCATGATCGTAGCCGCGAACGAGAGAAACAGAGAGAATATGAGTGCACGAGTGCGAGAGAGAGCTGAAATTTCACTTCTGTCACGTGTACGTGAGCGCACACACCGTTTCTTTCTTGGACGGAATCTAATAACGTTTTTTGTCTTGAAAACAGGTTCTCTGTTATTTTTTTGACAAAAATTTTCAATCACTTCCAATCATTCTTGTTAATAATCACTTACTTTTTAATAATTCTTCAGCCAATGGAACACTAGTAGAATATCTGTTGACGTAGAGACGACATCCTTCGGACTTGGGATTTGTTTCGAGTAAATTGTTGTCTGCATATAAAACGATCCATGCACTGACAAGGAGCTGGCAATAAATTAAAGACTACGACGTAAGAGATATATAGGAGGGTAACACATGAATACATATATCCCGCGTTTGAATCTGTGAACCATATATCGTCATTCCCCATTTAGTTGGTTTATTGGAGCTACAAGTTAAACACCTGAATCTTCCCCTAAACGGCACGACTGCTTCATCCACACATATTTCTTTCCCTGGAGTGAAATTTCATCTAAACTTTAAATCAAGGTGGCCTAGAAAATTCTTAACTTTTGAACATCTTGTTTTTGAGTATACTGATTTTGATTTAGATGGAGCATTATTAAATTTTGTCAACAGTGTATTTGTAAAGCCTTAAGAAAGTAGTCTTTTATTTCAGGAAACTTTCACTATTCAAAAACACCCCCCAAAAGGCACTCATTTCTTCATATGAAATATCTTGCCGATTTCACCAGAATGACCTGGTTATTATTTGTTTTTTAATCTGTTCGTCAGCATATAAATTTTTTTGCGTCACAATTTCCGTTATAAGTTCGTCCGTAGGAAAATTCTTAAATAACCTATAGGCT
>CM068325.1:720994-748494 GCA_034766995.1 Acanthacorydalis orientalis | reverse complement strand
TATATATATATATTGTTGAAATAAACGAGGTCCAGGAAATAATTATGTGCACAAGTAACTTAAATTATTATTTATTAAACTAAGAAAAGAACAATAAACAAACTATTTTACAAGTATCAACGTATCGTGCGTTCGAGAGCAGCTGTTACTTTGTCGTGCCGTTGCTGGCGGCGAATTTTTTTTTTTTTTTTTTTTGCACGAATTTATAGTGGTGTGAGTCAGCGTATGGTTGGCATCGGCGTATTTGTAGCCGTTCCTAGAGGCCATCTGTGGCCCCTATAACAGCCAGAGTCTGCATATTATCTTTCGAGGCTTTCTCGAATACATCATTTCGACAATGTATCGTCGCGCTGTCGTGCTCGTATCCGGGAAAAGTTTCAAAAAACCCGGATGTCGTACAGTCGCTGGCGGCGTCTCGCGTCTATCTCACTATACATCATACGTATGCGCTTGTCCATGCTTGTGGTTCGTTCGCAACGCTCAACTTATGATACGATGTAAATGTACCTTATGTTTCAACACGCCTCCTTACATTTTTATCGTATCAATTATACCTATTCTTTGAAACACTTCATTTTATACTCATTAGTTCTCTAAATTTTACAAATTTATCTTTACATAATGCTTTCGTTAAAATATCCGCAATATTATTTTCTGAATCAATTTCACATATGTCAATTTCTCTCTCTTTTACATATTCGTGTACAAAATGATAATATATTTCAATGTGTTTTACCATATTTTGCTATTTCTACTGCACCAGAATTATCCTCATATATCTTTGTTGCTTTCTCTGTATCAATTTTGAAAATTTTAATCAATTCTTTTATATATTTTACATATTCTGCATACGTTGATGCCTTTGTTACACAGAGGCATCAACGGCACACACTTTGTTACACTTCTGTTTTCGCGATTTCCAATAGATAATGTTGCCATATAATCTAATTAAATTACCAGTAGTCGATTTCCTATCTGTGGTATCTCCAGCCCAATCGGCATCCACAGAACAATCAATAATGTCACATTTTTCATTTCTTTTATAATTCAATTTCATATCTTTTGTTGAATACAAATATTTTAGTATTCTTAAAGCATATTTAAAGTGTGTCTTATTATAGCAATTTTGAAACCTACTCAAATAGTTTACACTATAACTAATGTCTGGTCTAGTGCTTGAGCTTATATATAATAACAAATTTCTATACAAAATACTTTCTTCAAATACATCAGAATTTTCAATTTTTAAATTTGTTTCCATTGGAGTATTATACAATTTACTATTTTCAATATCATACTTTTTAGCTAGTAACTCTATACACTTGGTTTGACTCAATTCCATTTTATTGTTTACATAATCATAATCAATTTTCATACCCAAATATTCTTTTATCTCTCCTAAATCTTTTATTTTAAATCTTTTTGCTAACAATCTCTTTATTACTTGTATTTTTCCTTTGTTTTTACTACACATCAATACATCATCTACATAATTTAATAGATATACTGAATCATCTCCTTCACCATGAATATATAAGCATAATTCTATGTTGCTCCTTTTGAAACCTAGTGTTTCGACATATTTACCAAAGCATCTGTACCAGTCTCTCGGACTCTCACTTAAACCATACATAGATTTTTGCAATTTGCAGACTTTATTTGTTCCGTCGTTATACCCTTTCGGTTGGTTTATATATACTTCTGCAATTATGTTACCATATAGAAACGCTGAATCTACATCCATTAACTCTATCAGTAAGCCATTTTGACAACAAAATGAGAATAAGAACTTTAAAGCTTGACTACTCGCTACCGGGGAATATATATCATCAATTACATTTCTTTGTTGAAAACCTCTAACTACTAATCTAGCTTTGTATCTACCATTCGCTTTACGTGTGTATATCCATTTTACATCTATTACAGGTTTATCTTTTACTCTATCTACTAACACCCAAGTTTTATTATCATTCAGACTTTTTATTTCTGCATCCATAGCTTCATTCCATTTTCCGCTTTCATCACAATTTATCGCCTCCTCAAACGAATTTGGTACACATGCATTTACAAAATTTACAGAAATAGCATACGTTACAGGATTTCCGTATCTATTCACAGGATTTCTTTTTCTTTGCGATCTCCTTTCAATCGCTAGATTTTTCCTATTTGCATTTTCATCATTAGTTTGATTATCATTCGTATCATCAGTTTTTTCGTGTTCATCATCAAAAAATTTAATATTCATTTCATCAATTTTATCATTATCATTTTCTTCTATGCAAATTAATTCATTTTGATTTTCAATCACTTTAACATGCCTTGCGTTTATAATTTTATTATCTAATAAATTTCTATAGCTATTTGTATTGTATCCTACCAAAATACCTATCTTTGCTTTATTATCCCATTTACCTTTTCTTAAGATTTCAGGCACTCTTACAAACACTTTACTCCCGTAAATCTTTAAATGTTTAACATTAGGTTTCTTACCAACGAAAATCTCGAATGGAGTTTTATTTTCATGAGTATTGGCCATTGTACGATTTTTCAAATAAGCAACTGTTTTCATCATCTCTGGCAAATACCTATCATTTATTTTAGCTTCTCTAGCTAAGCATCTACCTATATCCATTGCTGATCTATTGTATCTTTCAGCTACTCCGTTTAGCTCGTGTACATACGGTGGACACGGCAAAATTTCAATTCCTTTTTCATTTGCAAAATCAAAAATTTCTTTGTTTAAATACTCTTTACCATTATCACATTGTACGTTCTTTATACATTTATTAAATCGATCTTCATCTAAATTAACAATCTCTTTAAAACACGATGCTGTTTCAGCTTTACTTTTAATGCAATAAATTTTTGCGCATTTACTAAACTCATCAATGAAAGTTAAAAAATATTTTTCTCCACCATAACCTGTGTTTCTATGTGGCCCATTTAAATCAGCGTGAATCACTTCTAAAATTTCTTTTGCATGAGATTTCTTATTTTCAAATGGCACATTAGCCATTTTACTCTGTACACAATTTGAACAAGTCATATTATCATTTTCTAATTTTTCTGGTAAACCATCGACTAACTTATCATTTACTAATTTATTTAAATATTGAAAGTTTACATCGCCAAGCGCTCTATGCCACTTTTCTGTTTCTGTTATTTTTACTACATTTGCTTGTACATTATTATTTAAATTTTTACACAAACTTTTCATGTGATACAGACCATTTATTTTCGATGCTACAGCTGTTAAATTTCTCTCTTTATTATAAATTTTCGCATAATTATCTCTCGCTACAATAGTATTATTTTCAGTAATCTTGGAAAAACTTAACAAATTTCTCTTCATACCTTTTACAAAGAAAACATTTTCTAATTGAACCTCTGTTTTATTATAATAAGTTTTAAATGACGTTTTAACAGTACCAATTTTAGTCGCTTTTAACATTTTATTGCCGGGCAAAATTACATCAACAGGGTTTTCTAAATTTTTACATTCATACAAATATTTTTCATCATTTATAATATGGTGCGTACACCCACTATCTAATAACCACTGAATCACATTAGGATTCTCACTTTTATATTCACTTACATCATTTAGATTCACTTTCACTACCTGCGTTGCCCATGTTTCAAGCGATGTCTCGTTGTGATGCTGCCCGTTTCCCGTTGCTTGTTGATGAACTGCTCCTCTGCCTCGACCTCTATGTTGACCTCTGCCGTAGCCTCTCGATGATCCACGATGACCTCTTCGAGTTGACTGCTCTCCTCGTCCTTGGTTCTGCGGTGCTTGCCAGCAATCTTTTATGAAGTGTCCAACTTTTCCACATCTGTGACACTTTCCCCTTGTTTTTACATTAAATGTACTAGCATTAGTTCTGCTTCCACCTTTTTTCATGCTTTTTTCTTGTATCTTTGATTTCGCTAAATCCACAGTTCTCTCTTTCTCTGGTACTAAGTCAATAAAATCACCAATATAACAATATTCTGGTGGCAATGCTTTTATCATATATCTCATTTTTTCGTCTTCATTTAAGCTTGCCCCTGCAGCTTTCAAATCATTGCATGCACTTTCAAAATCAACAAAAAATTCTTCTACAGCGCTATAATCTTTTAACTTAATCTCTTCTAGTTTGTTTCTATTTATTATTTGTAACGTCGTCGATTTATTTGCATACATTTTCTCTAACGTTTTCATCGTTTCTAGTGTCGTGTTACACTCATTTATATACTCTAGCTGCTTGTCGGAAACTGCACTAATCAAAATCGTTTTTGCTTTTAAATCTTGTTTTCTCCAATCTTCTGCTTTTTCACTATCATTCTTTTCTCTTTTTGCAGGTTCTTGACACTCTTTGTATTCCAATATATTCATTAATCTAAACTTCCAACTGCTGAAGTTTGCTCCATCAAACACTGCTATTGAAATATCGTCAATTTTTGAACATTCGGCCATTTTTCCTTTTACTTCTTTTTCTTTTAAGCTTTCGCTGATTTCTTTTTTCAAAATCAAAACCTTTTTATAACGTTTTCAGAAAAACTTTTCTCACGTGATTTCTTAACTCTTTATCTATTTCTTTTACTCTCTATATTTCGACTTAACTCGTTATTTTCACTTAATTCGTTATTTTCTTCTTCTTTTTTAACTCTACTTAACCAGTTGAACATTTATGATCATTAGTCTTTTCTCTTACAACCATGCGCTCTTTACTATAAACGTGTGTTTAACCTCAAAAATCGCAATGCGGTCTCATAACCTTCTCGTATTCAAACACGTGCCTTTTTGCAATCTGCTCGCATCGGCTTCAAATTTAATTGTTTTCACTGCGCTTTTTTTATTTTATTACACTGCGTCACTTTTCGCTTCTAATTTTCACAATATTTTTCACTTTTACACTTTATTATCCCACAACCACTCACCAAAACCAAGCGCACTGCTACCATGTTGAAATAAACGAGGTCCAGGAAATAATTATGAGCACATGTAACTTAAATTATTATTTATTAAAGTAAGAAAAGAACAATAAACAAACTATTTTACAAGTATCAACGCATCGTGCGTTCGAGAGCAGCTGTTACATTGTCGTGCCGTCGCTGGCGGCGTCTCGCGTCTATCTCACTATACATCATACGTATGCGCTTGTCCATGCTTGTGGTTCGTTCGCAACGCTCAACTTATGATACGATGTAAATGTACCTTATATTTCAACATATATATATATATATATATACACCCGTCCTTCAATTTACGCGGCGTATCCGTTCCACGTAGATTCGTTTTACGCGAATGAAAATGGCGTCAATTGAGTCTGTCAGTACAATAGCAAAAATATTGGTAACAAAAGCTAGTAAAGTTGTAGAAACACATATTTATTTCACATAAATTAAAAGAAAATAACGACGTCTTAGGATAAAAAACTAGAAAAATTTTATTCAGTGTCACCATCGCCACAGTAATTCAAAGCAATCGACCTTTTCCTTTCAATTGGCACAAACTTATCATCTGCATCGCTTGAAATATCTGTACGTTCGACATCATTTTTATTGTTAATGTTAATTTCTTCGGATGATTTGTTCTCTGTCTTTTCTCTTACTAAGTTTTCATAAATTTTGATGACATTCGCTGCGACACTTCATTAAATCTTGTCTAAATTTTAAGGCTCGTTGAATGTTTGGATCATTGTCCACATTGGCACTTTCCAATTTCTTGCCTAATTCGAGAGCTTTACAAAGATTTTCCGCAGTGAGTGACTTTGTTTCTTCGTAGTCCCTGTCACATCCATCATTAGGTTCGGTTTCAGATATTGTATGAATTAAGTCAATATCAGTAAATTCACGATCTACTAGTGATGCATTAAGGGGACCCGGTGGTCTAGCGGGCTAAAATTTAAGCTATTTTAAAAATTTTTTCTATATGAAGGTAATGAATAATGCTTTCAAATTTTTTTACACTTATTTTATTACTAATAAACTACACAAAAATGAAAATAAAGACAAAAAAAAAATTTTTTTTAAATTAGAAAAATGATGCTGAAGTCTCCCTCTCTAAAGAAATGGAATTGCGTGGTGAATGATGATTTATCTCTCCCTCTGATCTGAAATAAAACAATTGACGAATTTTTAATTAGTATAAGTATAGCTATCGCAGGAAGTAGAATAAAAAAAAAATTTGACAAAATGGCGCGTAGTCAAAAGTACAAGTTTGAAAACGACCAGTATTTTTGAAAGTTTTGTTAATAAAAAAAATATAAATATTTTACGGAACCTATTAGTTTGACTTCCAGCGAGAGCTAGAACTATTCAGAATAATGTATTAAAATTTCAGACAAATCGGTCAAGTAGTTTTTTTTTTCTGGCCCCCGCAAGACGAAAAAAAGTAGTTTCGAGATAAACGCGTTTAAAGTTTCGCCGGCTCCACTTATTCTTCTACCTACCTGACCTTCTAATGGGCTGTAGATCCTGAAATACTCTGAATTTCGTCATCAAATTTTAACAGTATATTTTTAAGATACTATACTTTCGAAAAAAAAAATCGATTTTTCGAAAATTCTAGACCACCGGGTCCCCTTAAAGTCACACTCATTTGAATTGCCAACGCCTTCTCTTTCACACTTTTATGTATAAAGTAATAATACTGGATATCCCTTCTTCAGTTGTCGGAACAGTATTGCCTGGTGCAACTACTAATGGGCATATTGCTTTCCATCACGCATTTAAATTTGTTTGTTTTATATCACTTAAAGCCAAAGCAATATTCTTAGCACAATTTAAAATATCATATTGTTTTAGGGATTCTTAAATCGTAAGTGATTCATCATTTTCTAGTTTATAAAAATATCATTGAAAGTTCGTTTAATGTAATCAATTTTGAAAGTAGCAATTGTGCCTTGACTAAAGGTCGGATCAAAGTTCAAGTGAGAATTTGCGTCACTTTGATATATGATAAATACAATGAAAAATTATATCAAATGAAATCTATTTGACCGCTTAAAATGAGATCGCTTTAATCAATACCACGTGTAAAAAGTGCAGCGTAAATAGAGGTATAATTTGCCGCGTAAAAAAAATCGTGTATTAAAAGTCCCGCGTAAATTGAGGGACGGGTGTGTATATATATATATATACACTCAAACCTGTTTTTGTGCGGTAGATAGGGACCGCATAAAAGAAAATGCATAAAAAAAAAATCGCACTAAACTTCACGAGTAGCTATAAAATATAGTTTTCGGAACACAAAAAAATAATTTTTTTATGCGGTGAATAGGGACCGCAGAAAAAAAGTCTCACGTTTAAAATAACTTAAAACCTTACGAAATAACTAGCAGTTCATCTGTGCAGCAGAGAACTTTATTATCCCATCGCGGTACAGGACAGATATGCGCGCCCTTATACCTGACTTGAACGATACCGCAATTTACTTAGAAACTAACATTCAAATTACACTGCGTTATTTTGCTAAAATTCAACAAAAATAATAAATTTATTGAAATTTTCATTTTTCCGCACAAAAAAAAAATCGCATAAAAACAATCGCACAAAAAAACACCGCACAAAAACAGGTTTGAGTGTATATATATATATCATCATCATCATCATCTTCAGCCCCTGTCAATCCACTGCTGGATAAAGGCCTCTTCCATGATTTTCCATTTTGTTCGATTCAGTGCCTCTCTTTTCCACAATATATATATATATATATATATATATATATATATATATATATATATATATATATATATATACGTATATATATATATTGATAAGGATGGATGTGTCTGGGATAAACTTAATGAACAACACGTGGTTACAAAAATAGTGAATCTCTGATTTATTTCCAATCTTGGTACAGACAACCTCTCCGTATTCTTGTGAGCAGCGAACAGACCGACGCCGGTGCGTCGAGCGTCGTCGCTACCCACATCAATCTGTACAGAACCTTGTGCGCCGACGCACGTAGGTCTAGTACAGTGACGTGCTGCTCTCAGCGGCAGAGCACGAGAACTTAAACATTAACATATATATATATATATATATATATATATATATATATATATATATATATATATATATGTGTGTGTGTGTGTTTGCGCTTTTACTGTCGTCCGATTCGGCGGACCACAATTGTACGCGAATAAGGAAATGCGTAATTGAACCGACAAACAACGAACTTTATTGTCTGTAAAGTTACAAAAGGAATAACAAAACAAATGTAAAAAGGTAGAAAATGGGAAAGAATGGACGCTGCAGTGGAGCACGGGGTCGTAACTGCAGTCCGAGGCGGTTCTTGTTGTACTGTCTTTCTGTCACTGACCGGTTACCGTTATGATCTATCGAGTCTCAATTATTGCTGTTAATTGTATTTTATTCTACCTGTGATGCACCATTGTCGCCAGCCGTGCGCACGTGCTTGAGCGGGGCCAAGCACATGCCACAAGGCGGTGCATCAAAGGCGGCTGATTGCTGATTGAAAGGAGGGTTTGGTGTACACTGGGCTCGAGATTACAAGAATCCCGAACAATATATGTATGTATATATATATATTTATATATATATATATATATATATATATATATATATATATATATATATATATTTATATAATAAATATGAAATACATAATGAATTTATTATTTTACGTGGAATTCATAATTTTAGAATAATTATAAACCTGTGTTAAAATTGAACATTTCCGAATGGGAATGTATACGAGTGCTAATATTCAAATTACAAGTATTCCAACCTCCCGCACAAATATCGCGAGGACAGTGCCATCTAGCCCTGTCCCGCGGAGTTAACACCAAGCACTCCACTTTCAAACGTTTTCATGCCATAGATTTTTTACCCATACCTTGTCACGTAGAGCCGTGTTTCCAAAATTTTCCCTATGACAGAACATTTCACAAATCTTGAAATTTTAACGGAACATCTTGCTTATTCTGTAGGATAGGTAGATATAAATAATAAATAAAATGAATGAGAAGATCTAAGCGTTGAGAAAAATCAAACATTTATTCTCAAATGTTAATTATTTAAAACAGAACACATAAAAATAGTAAAATAAACTATCGTATATTTATTGGAAAATTGCATTCTTAATGACTTCGATATCTGTGGGTCTTCGAATTAAAAATTCTTTTTATACCAGGCACAATATTTGAATGTTGATTTCTCATATCTCGTGTGGCGTCGAGTCTGTTCCTGAATATTGATTCGGTTGCAGCATGATATGAGAATCCTACCTCGCGTAAATATGTCGCGTTGTAAAATGGAATAAAACGAAAATAGTTAATTTTGACACGCTGCGACGCTCTTCTGTTAAATTTGTTCAGAAATCATTTCGTAGGAGTTACTTGTATTTTTGTTTTAAATCAATCAGATTTTCATAATCGCTTGCGCCGAGGCCTGCTGGATTAGTACTCACTGTAAATGGATTCCGAACCCAGGAATTATACACACTGCATTTCGGGAAAATATTGCAAAATGGTTGATCTCAAGTCATTCGAGTGTTCTAAAATTACGTTAGGCACTACTTCATCGAATTTAGCATTTATTTCAGTCAAAAACCCATGCAAGGCGGAAAAACAATAGGGAATTATTCTTTTTAACTGTGGAGATGCAGAAGTACATCCTTCCATCAAAAATTCCGATCGTATCTCTTGTGTTAAAATTGTAATTCTCTCTCCTCGTAATCATATGTTAATTTCATTGCACTTTGTAAAAATATCTGCCAGATACACAAGACTGTCGCAGCATTCAAAACCATTCCGCGCTCATATTCATTTTGATAGTTGTTCGCGGAACGCGTATTCACTTCCTCAGAACACCAGTGTTCCGCGAAACATAGTTTAAGGAACGCTGATCTAGAGACTCTCCATCTATGCTATTCAATTTTGATGGACTTAAATGGACACACACATACATACATATATATATATCGTCATTATCATCTTCAGCCTCTGTTAATCCACTGCTGGATAAAGGCCTCTTCCATGATTTTCCATTTTGCTCGATTCAGTGCCTCTCTTTTCCACAGTTTTCCAAGAAAGTTTCTAATATCCTTATCCCATCTGTTCATTGGTCTCTTTCTCGGTCTTTTCATATTCCTTGGTTCCCAGTCAATAATTTTTTCGTCCATCGGTTGTCCTCTCTTCTTGCGACATGTCCCGTCCATTTCCATTTTAGACTCTTCACTCTTCTTATTATATCTGTGACTCGTGTTTGTTATCGTATCCATTCTATTCTCTTTCTATCTCTTCTTGTTATTCCCAACATGCATCTTTCCATACTTCGTTGTATTGTTTGGAGTCTTCTATTTCCGTTTCGTTTATTTCAATTTTCTTCGGACAGACGAACGCATCGAACGGTACTTTTGTCTTTGTACGATTCATGTTGAGGCCGATTTTTTGACTGGCATCGTTTAGTTCTTCTATCCTCTTTTGCAACTCTTCTGAGTATTTGCGAAAATAACTACATCATCGGCAAACCGGAGACGGCTTAATCTTTCGCCCTTTATCTCGATTCCCTTGTCCTCCCAGTCGAGCGTTTTGAATACTTCTTCTAAGGCCGCAGTAAACAATTTCGGAGAAATTGCATCTCCCTGTCTTACACCTTTCTCGATTTTTATCTTTCTTGTTTCTTCATGTAGCTTCACTGACATCGTTGCTTTTTTATAGATGTTATCTAGCAGCTCGATATATGTGCCCTCTATGCCCTGGTTCTTCAGTGCAGATATTACCGACAAAGTGGTGATGGAGTCAAAAGCCTTCTCGTAGTCTATAAATCCAAGACACACTGGTATTTGGTATTCATTTGATCGGCTTATTACTTCTCTCACTACTTGAATATGATCCATTGTACTAAATCCGGTTCTAAATCCTGCTTGTTCCCTTGGTTGGGCGAAATCTAGTTACACTTGTAGACGTTTCGAAATTATTTTTGTAAAGATCTTATATATCGTAGGTAGTAAACTAATCGGCCGATAATTCTTCAAATCTTCTTTATCTCCTTTCTTGTGTAGAAGAATTACATTGGCTTCATTCCATTTATCTGGGATAGTTCTTTTTTGTATACAAGCAGTGAATATATCAGCAAGAACTTTTTCTGTTTTTTCTCCTACTAACTTGAAAATTTCTGCTATTAACCCATCATTTCCGGCTGCTCTTCCATTTTTCATATTCTTTATTGCATATGTAACCTCTTCCGGTAGCACGGGTGGGACACCTTGGTTTGTATGTTTTCTATTCTCGTTTACTTTGTTGCATGTATTTTTGTATAGGTCTGTGTAGAATTCTTCTACTCTTTTAATGATTTTCTTTTTGTTGAAAATTCTGCTCCCATCATCTAATTTCTAGGCAGTTATATGTTCTTTGCCAATCGTTAAGCTCTGTTTCATTTTTCGGTAGCTTTTATTTTCTTCGATAGTCTTCTTAATTAGTTCATTGTTGTACTTTCGAACGTCTTCTCTAATACACTTCCTCACTGTTTTGCCAAGTTCGATATATTCGATTCGGTCTTTCACACTATCTGTTAGTTTTATTTCTCCTTTCTTCTTCATTAGACATTTAGTTTTTTCTGATATTTTCTTATTTGATTTTATTTTAAGCGTTCCTCCTATTTCTTGCGCGGACTCTTTGATAATTTCAATCACTTTTTCTTCTACATTCGCATCTACGTTCTCCAATATATCAAAACGGTTTCTTAATTCTGTTTCAAATTCTACTTTTCTCTCTTCTAGGGTTTGAATATTAATTGTCTTTCTCGGAGTCCTGAAAAGTTTTCTTCTTTCCAGTCTCGCATTTATGCGCATTCTGCTTCTTATCATCCGATGATCGTTCCCGGCATTAAATCTATTTAATACGGAACAATCTTCCACAATTGATTTTTTATTTACCAGGATGTAGTCTATTTCGTTTTCTCATTATTGGGACCTTTCCATGTCCATTTCCTTTTGATATATATATATATATATATATATATATATATATATAATATACATGCTTCATACATTTTTTCAAAAATTCGCATACAATAAAAAGCACACGGAAAATTAAATACATGATAACGTTTAATTTATGAAGTCCATTTTATTGTCATTGAAATAAGCTTGTTGTGAATGAAATTTAACAAAAAAATCCGTTTACCACAAAAATTAAATGTTAATTTTATTATTATATCTCGTAATCATGTGCATATAATATTGAGTACAATCGCTGGCGTAGGTGCATCCTTCTTCAGTTCATAACGACCGACCGAAGGCGTGAGTCGAATCAGAGCCACCCACAACAATTCGAAAGCTTCACAAAAGTTAGGCGCTAGTCGCGAACGTTTCTGGACCACTCGAAACAGCCAGGTAAGAAAAATGTATATGTATTTAAAGGTGATAAACCGGAATTATTTTTCTACCAACCTAACAATAGGAAACATATAGGCCGCAAAATTAACAGGTTCAGTGACGGATACACTTTGAGAAATGATCAGAACTAGAATAAACTTCATTTAACATATCCGATACAGATCGAACGATTGAAACTAGTTGACAGAACGTCGGTTAGAAATTATAAAATGCAAAATATTTACAATAACAGAATTATTATTTTAATAAGTTAACAGAATATGATAAAATGCATGTTTTTTTCATAGAGAATATTCCAGTTTATATTTTTGTAATATGTACATCCATATTTTCCTATTTTCATCGACATTAAAAATGTTTACTTGATAAACGGAATATTAAAAAATGAAGAGGACACACTGAGCCGTACCTTTTCTAATATTTGGCAAAGAGATCAAACAAAAAATTGAAATTTAAATACGTTTCTTGAGTGTTTGATACCAATTATCAATCAAATAATTAATACTAAATTAGTAAATAACTATGTAAAAAATGTTCTTTTTTAATTATAGAAAATACTATCTACATTTTTAATCATGTATCGATTTTTACGATCGTGAAATTGAAAGCATTCAATTTAACAGGTGCATAAAAAGTGTTTAAAACATGACTTCCACACGAGCAGCATCGTCGTCGCAATCTTCGGCTCAGATAAGTCCACTGGACGGGAACGACCAGATCCGAGACGTGAAGAACTACACGGCAGCGGGCGAAAAAATAAAGTCGCACGGTGTCACTTATCACGATCACGTGATAATGCTGTACCTATGCAAGTTTATGAAGAAGCAGAACTTCAAATTCAATCTCACGTGCGAAGTGGACGAAGCGGGGAAATTCGACGACATTGTGATCTTCTACGAGCGAGACGATCGCATTTTGTGCAGAATGGTTCAGGTGAAAAGTAAAGACGACAGCTCTAAGATATTAACGAAGAAAATGCTCTTCAATGATAAAAATGAGAAAAATAATCCTTTCGATTTGACCACGTATTTTCTATCGTACCTAAAGATCGTGTTCAAACATAAATTCGAGCAGAAATTCAATTGTGAAATCGAAGATCTTATTCTACACACGAACATCGACGTCGGCGACGAGTTAAAAAAAGATTTGGAGACGTACAAGGACGAATTACTCGTATTAAGAAGATGCTATCGTTTTAAAAACGAACAGTCTGAATTCGAGAAAAATTCAGCCGAAAAGTTATTCAAATTCATGAAGGACGAAATCACAAAGAGAGAAGCAAAAATGAAAACAATAGAAGATAAACAAAGTAAAAAGACGGCGACGAAACAAGATACCACATATTATGAAGAAAACAAATACATAATGGATTTAAAGATACTTACACTGGGCGACCGAAAAAAATACATCGGCATATTTTTGAAAAAACTGAAATTGCACGTGAAACAACCAAGTAAAGACGATCTGGCAAACTCGATTAAAGAGGAAATAAACACATATTTGGAGAATAATGATGTGAGGAATTCAAATCAGTCCGTTGTTGTTCACACACTTCTGTACAACAGAGTTTATACATTTCACAGTGATCCGAAGGTCACGGTACTGACGGACAAACAAATGGCTGGTTGGCTCGAAGAAGCGAGCAGATGCTCCATGACGAGGTTAGCAGCGTTTCACGACATGAATGTGAACCTGCTGACGACTCGAGGATATTCCGTTAGAGAAGAATCGGCCGAGCGACTGAAAACGGCCATCGAATGCAGCAATAAAGAATTTCTAAATATCACTGCGAACGCTGGCACCGTCTTCACTTCAAGCAAATTGAGCGACATATACGAAGATAAAAAATATAATCTGATCACGGAACATCAATTTGTCAGCATGTCAAGCGCAATCGAGAAAGATATCGATATTGAAAAAACCGAATATTTAATTATCACGTGCGAAGATGACGTGACGACGGGTCTTGCAGACAGCATCGAGGCTTTGTTGGACAGAATTCAAGAGTCAGAGAGCGTTTGCGTGGACTTGAAGAAAATAATATTGGTTTCCAGGAGCGGAGAAAATTATTCGAACGACACGTGTGAGATAATAACGGACCGGACAGAATGGAATGATCTAGATGAAGGTACTCGAAGGCGAATAGAAGACGAGAAGACGATTTGCCTGCGCGGTCGAGATGTGAAGCTGGCGGATTGCGAGATCTCGAAATTCTCGGACTTATTGTACGACGGAATTCTCAACGATGTTGTCGATTCTACGGTCACGCTCGGAAAACCGATTGACTGCGGTATTTCGAACTTCATCGAGAGACGAATCTCTCTACGGAACCGAATAAGCAAAGATATATTTGAAGTCGATAGCAAGGACGATGTATTCATTATTTGCAACATAAACGAGTCAGAGTTTCAGAGACTAGGATCGTCAGCGAAATGCAAGCTTGTTTCTACCGATACAGAAAATTCTCAAAACGTCTTTCTCGATCACTGTAACAAACAAAAACGTGGAAACGTCACTCTGTTGCGGCATGGAAATGACGAGTTCTTCTGTCAAGAAACTAAATCAATAGACAGATTATTACCGTACGTGAATGAAGAATCGTCTAGGCCTATCGAACTACATCGCTTAACCGACATAGATAATAGAATAGTTTTGATCATAGCCGAACCGGGAATGGGAAAGAGTGATTTGCTTACCGTTTTGGCCTCGCGGATGACTGAAGAAACGCCGAACACACTCGCAATTAAAATAAACTTAAATAATTGCACAAAAGAATTCGAAAAACGGAAGAAATTCACAGAACAAAGCGAGGCCATCGACTTTATCGTCGGAACGCAGTTTTACAACAATACAGAGGGTTACAGGAACACGTTCGAGAGAAAGTATTTCGAGCGGCACTTCAGTCAATCCGGCGAGATATTCGTTTTATTGGACGGATTCGACGAAATCGCGCCACACTACAGGGAAATCGTAATCGATCTCATCGAATTAATTATGGACATCAGTGCTGTTAGGCTGTGGGTGACGAGCAGACCGCAAGAGAAACAGTACTTGGAAAATAAACTGAACGTGTTGTCCTGTTCGCTCGTCAGATTCACGACCGAAGATCAAGGTAACTTTTTCCTAGCTTACTGGAAGAGGCACGGGGCGGACGACCGGAGCGCGCGTGTGAAGAAGTTCGTCGATCGTCTGATTAACGTGACGAGCAAGTCGATTCGTGACAAACACCAGCAGATGACCGGCATACCGTTGCAGTGCCGGATGCTCGGCGAAGCGTACCAAGCGAAGTTCGATGAATATTTTGATTCTGAGCAAGACGACGCCGAAGCGTATCTGCCCGACACTCTCGACATTCTAGAACTGTACGAAAAATTCATAGAGAAGAAACGCAAGATATACGAGGAGGAGAAATCGAAACGGGACCCGACCGTCGTAACTAACAGAATAGACCGTTCAAGAGACAGTGACAGATTTTACGAAACCCATTCATACTTCGGTCTCCGCGCGATTTTCATGGAAGCTCTCGTGGATGACATACTGTCAGAGGAAGACCAAAATAAAATGAAGAAGTACATACGCGAGGCCGAGAGCGGGATTGAAAAAAACGGAATTGTTCATATTGTCGAGAGCATGAGGCCCGCGTTTATACACAAAACGTTCGCTGAATATTTCGCGGCGAAATGGTTTCACGATCGACTTAAAAACGACGGGTCCGACAGACGAGAGCGGCTCCTTAGTTTCTTCAAAAAACACTTCTTCGAGCCGGAATTTGAAATGGTGCGACATTTCTTCGATCGCTTGTCGGCGAGAGGTGAAATGTTCAAGGCGATTCTAAACAACGACGAAAAATGTTTGATCGCAATACTCGAGGCGCAGTCAGATCGCGTCGATTCTCTTGCAGACTTCGACAGAAACGCTTTACATCTTTGTGCCGCGTACGAATATAACAACCTGATTGGTATTTTAATTGAAAAGGGTTTACGGTCGATGACGGTGGACAGTTTGTGTGGGTGGAAGCCGACCGAATATGCGTGCGCCGTAAAAAATTGGAAGAACGTAGACGAGTTACTCGGCGGTGACGGTGACGATGAGACAGCATACGAGTATATGAAGGACGAGAATTTTTTATACAACGCAGCAAGATATGCTTACTTGAATACAACTAAATATTTAATTAAGTGCGGAACCTCTGTGAACAGCGTATGGGGACGTGAAGACTATGATTGGTTCCGAAAACACAATATCCCATTTGATTTTAGGGGAACTAAAGGAGACACAGTTTTACACGGCGCTATTAGGGGAGGTAGTGTTGAAATTGTAAAAATATTGATTAAAGCGAATGCCGATCCAAATGTCAAGAACAACGACGGACACACACCATTGTATTTAGCTGCTCGCATTGGTCATTATGCGATGTGCAAATTATTAATAGAAGACGCTCGGGCAGCGAATGATGTTATTGACAGTGACGGAAATACTGTGCTTCATTTCGCTGCTGAAGGTGGAAATGTCGACATTGCGAGACTAATAATCGCAGCACATGCTGATCCAAATGTCAAGAACGACTACGGACGCACACCATTGCATTCAGCTGCTCTCTATGGTCATTATGAAATGTTCAAATTATTAATAGAAGACGCTCAGGCAGCGAATGATGTTATTGACAGTGACGGAGATACTGTGCTTCATCACGCTGCTGGAGGTGGAAATGTCGACATTGCGAGACTATTAATCGCAGCGCATGTGGATCCAAATGTCAAGAACGACTACGGACGCACACCATTGCATTCAGCTGCTCTCGATGGTCATTATGAAATGTTCAAATTATTAATAGAAGACGCTCAGGCAGCGAATGATGTTATTGACAGTCGTGGAGATACTGTGCTTCATGACGCTGCCGAAGGTGGAAATGTCGACATTGCGAGACTATTAATCGCAGCGCATGTGGATCCAAATGTCAAGAACAACGCCGGACGCACACCATTGCATTTCGCTGCTTTCAATGGTCATTATGAAATGTACAAATTATTAATAGAAGACGCTCAGGCAGCGAATGATGTTATTGACAGTCGTGGAGATACTGTGCTTCATGACGCTGCCGAAGGTGGAAATGTCGACATTGCGAGACTATTAATCGCAGCGCATTTTGATCCAAATATCAAGAACAACGACGGACAGACACCATTGCATTCAGCTGTAATGCATGATCGTTATGCAATGTGCAAATTATTAATAGATGACGCTCAGGCAGCGAATGATGTTATTGACAGTCGTGGACATACTGTGCTTCATGACGCTGCTGAATGTGGAAATGTTGACATTGCGAGACTATTAATCGCAGCGCATTTTGATCCAAATATCAAGAACAACGACGGACGGACACCATTGCATTTAGCTGCAATGAATAATCGTTATGCAATGTGCAAATTATTAATAGAAGACGCTCAGGCAGCGAATGATGTTATTGACAGTCGTGGACATACTGTGCTTCATTACGCTGCCGGACGTGGAAATGTCGACATTGCGAGACTATTAATCGCAGCGCATGTGGATCCAAATGTCAAGAACAACGCCGGACGCACACCATTGCATTTCGCTGCTTTCAATGGTCATTATGAAATGTACAAATTATTAATAGAAGACGCTCAGGCAGCGAATGATGTTATTGACAGTCGTGGAGATACTGTGCTTCATGACGCTGCCGAAGGTGGAAATGTCGACATTGCGAGACTATTAATCGCAGCGCATTTTGATCCAAATGTCAAGAACAACGACGGACGGACACCATTGCATTTAGCTGTAATGCATGATCGTTATGCAATGTGCAAATTATTAATAGATGACGCTCAGGCAGCGAATGATATTATTGACAGTCGTGGAGATACTGTGCTTCATTACGCTGCCGAACGTGGAAATGTCGACATTGCGAGACTATTAATCGCAACGCATGTGGATCCAAATGTCAAGAACAACGACGGACGGACACCATTGCATTTAGCTGCTCTCTATGGTCATTATGAAATGTTCAAATTATTAATAGAAGACGCTCAGGCAGCGAATGATGTTATTGACAGTCGTGGAGATACTGTGCTTCATCACGCTGCTCGAGGTGGAAATGTCGACATTGCGAAACTATTAATCGCAGCGCATTTTGATCCAAATATCAAGAACAACGACGGACGGACACCATTGCATTTAGCTGCAATGAATAATCGTTATGCAATGTGCAAATTATTAATAGAAGACGCTCAGGCAGCGAATGATGTTATTGACAGTCGTGGACATACTGTGCTTCATTACGCTGCCGGACGTGGAAATGTCGACATTGCGAGACTATTAATCGCAGCGCATGTGGATCCAAATGTCAAGAACAACGCCGGACGCACACCATTGCATTTCGCTGCTTTCAATGGTCATTATGAAATGTACAAATTATTAATAGAAGACGCTCAGGCAGCGAATGATGTTATTGACAGTCGTGGAGATACTGTGCTTCATGACGCTGCCGAAGGTGGAAATGTCGACATTGCGAGACTATTAATCGCAGCGCATTTTGATCCAAATGTCAAGAACAACGACGGACGGACACCATTGCATTTAGCTGTAATGCATGATCGTTATGCAATGTGCAAATTATTAATAGATGACGCTCAGGCAGCGAATGATATTATTGACAGTCGTGGAGATACTGTGCTTCATTACGCTGCTGGAGGTGGAAATGTTGACATTGCGAGACTATTAATCGCAGCGCATTTTGATCCAAATATCAAGAACAACGACGGACGGACACCATTGCATTTAGCTGTAATGCATGATCGTTATGCAATGTGCAAATTATTAATAGAAGACGCTCAGGCAGCGAATGATGTTATTGACAGTCGTGGAGATACTGTGCTTCATTACGCTGCCGAACGTGGAAATGTCGACATTGCGAGACTATTAATCGCAACGCATGTGGATCCAAATGTCAAGAACAACGACGGACGGACACCATTGCATTTAGCTGCTCTCTATGGTCATTATGAAATGTTCAAATTATTAATAGAAGACGCTCAGGCAGCGAATGATGTTATTGACAGTCGTGGAGATACTGTGCTTCATCACGCTGCTCGAGGTGGAAATGTCGACATTGCGAAACTATTAATCGCAGCGCATTTTGATCCAAATATCAAGAACAACGACGGACGGACACCATTGCATTTAGCTGCTCTCTATGGTCATTATGAAATGTTCAAATTATTAATAGAAGACGCTCAGGCAGCGAATGATGTTATTGACAGTCGTGGAGATACCGTGCTTCATCACGCTGCTGGAGGTGGAAATGTTGACATTGCGCGACTATTAATCGCCGCGCATTTTGATCCAAATGTCAAGAACAACGACGGACGGACACCATTGCATTTAGCTGCTCTCTATGGTCATTATGAAATGTGCAAATTATTAATAGAAGACGCTCAGGCAGCGAATGATGTTATTGACAGTCGTGGAGATACCGTGCTTCATCACGCTGCTGGAGGTGGAAATGTTGACATTGCGCGACTATTAATCGCCGCGCATTTTGATCCAAATGTCAAGAACAACGACGGACGGACACCATTGTATTTAGCTGTAATGCATGATCGTTATGAAATGTGCGAATTCTTAATAGAAGACGCTCGGGCAGCGACTGATACTCTGGACAAGATCGGAAAGACTGCCTTAGATCACGCTGCTAGAGAAGGCTTTATCGATATTAAAAACCTATTCCTCAGAGCGGTTCGTTAGTTTGTGACGACAATAGTTTAAGTTTCTGAACAGATTACAAAGAACACGTTAATACTTGCTGTCCTGTGATAAGTGTGGTTCGGCAACAGTGTACTCTGTGAATAGAAACAAAATAGACATCGTTTTGAACAACAAACGAACGACAATTCAGTAGTAACAGTTACGAAGTCTGGGACTACGATTAACACGGCATTTACTATACATTTAACACGTCGAGCGCCGAGACTATTTCGTGTATGTTTCCGGTTACGGCGCGCGACACCGCCGCCCGGAGACGAACGCGGGACCGCGATTAGATTGCACGCGCATCTTCATATATATCGACACACTTTGTGTATTATTTCGCGTTTACTTCGTTCGTTTCGTCGGAATCGCTTCATATTTTTCAACGAGTCAGTTCTGTTCCGTTTTCCGGTACAGTGAGGAGGACGTTTTTGTATTTTTATCAATCAGATGTCAGCGCAAGACGGATACGAAAGTGAAACATGGAAGAGACTCTCAAGTTAGAAAATATTGTAAGAGACGCCACGCAGATGATGCAGCACGACATGGAAGAAATATTGCCAGACATTCGACTGAACAAATAACATTCTGTGATGACTGCAATGAAAAATCATTTCTCTGCCTCTACAGGGATTGAACAGAATCCGTTAAAATAATTTTCATCGTATCGTAATTGTATTATAGAGAATTAATATTAATAAAAGTAATATCTAGATACTTTTCTCTTTTTCTAGCGTCTTGAAACTTTTTTTGATTCTTAATATAAGGATATTGTTACGGTATCATACGTACTAGAGAGAGAGACGGAGAGACAACAGACTCGATGGATTGCTGGTTGTGTTGAGGGAGTTAGGGGGCAGACGGGCGTAGGAAGCGGGATCAGCGAGAGGGATAAGAGTGTCGCGGCCAACAACAGACAATCGTGGGTATTCAATAAAGTGGAGTGACTATTAATGTCTGTTGACATTGATAGTCACTACACAGAGTCTGTTGTCTCTCCGTCTCTCTCTCTCACTCTCTAGTACGGATGATACCGTTACAGATACTATTTATTGAATTTTGTATCGTCAGTCACCGGGTGACCGACGTGTTCTGGAGCTTAACGTGTTCAATGACTCAAAGTCAATAATTTTTGTGTCATATTTCACTCGTCAGAAACCAGTAGTATCGCTTCTATTTAAATTATGAACAAACGGACACTGCTGAAAGAAAACGACTTGCTATTAACGTTTCTCATCGCAATACCAATCGGTGTGAATTATTTTTCTCCTCGTGTATTGTATGTTTATATCAGACGGTATCAAATCTGTATCGATAATAGCTTTTGTGTTTTTGCATCGCTCTGTATAATGTTTCGTGCATCGTCATATTGTGTGTACTCTATATTTCATCCAGTTGCAATAGTGTGTCGATTTGAATTAAATTCAAATAAGTCGTTCTAGCTACTGCATAATCCGTCTGTTCTATTCCAATATTTCTTTCGAAATGACATTTTTATAGCGAGGGTGAACTCGTTTGCCCACGTCACAAAATCTTCATTGCCTCAACGCGACACGAAATCTTAGTCGTGGCGTGGTAGCAACGGAAGTAAGTGGTGGGTAAAAGTTGGGATTTCTGTGCGATCAACGAGTACTGCACCGGCGAATGGTATTTCAACATCCGACGCACGTCTAGTGAGGAGACGTCGCGAAAGGAAAAAAGTAATATTTTGATTAAACGGGAAATAGTTCTTGATAAAAATCAACAATAATATAATTCTCTTATACCCTGTTATATTCATATACCGATCGCACAGGTGTTTCACTTCCACAGTGCGGCTTTCCACGGACCCAATTTTTTCTACGTTAGTTTATTTTCAGTTTCGAATAATCGATGCTAGTGACCAGGCCGCTCAACGTAACATACGATTATATGAGCATGACATTTTGTTTATTATGACAGCAACGGATGGCGCTAGTTGTTCGATTTACAAGTCATTTTGTATTTCGTATTACTATTGGCAGAGGACACGAACGTGTAAATGCTCTCTTATTGGTCGAACAAAAATTGCATTCTTAATTAGTCGCTGTTCAAAAATGTCATCTGTTTAACATGCGTTTATGATCGCATTTAGCGCAGGCCGGTCGAAGTAACATACGAAAATATGAGAATAGTATTTAGTTTTGCGTATTTAAATAGATGGCGTTAGTTGTTCGACTTATAAGTCATTTTATGTATTGTTTGACTATTATCAGAGGACATGAACATATAAATGCTCTCTTATTAATCGAAAAAAAATTGCATTCTCAGCAAAAAGATGTTTAAAATTTAATCTGTTTAATAATGTTCATTGTCGCTGTTTGCACACTTTGTGAGAATGAATTTTGCTCGGCGTAGCTGTTACATTTATGATGTCCCGAATGATAAATTATTTTATTACCCAAAGGACGAAAAGCAGGTGAGTTATATTTTAATTTTATTAACTTTCATTGTTGATAGTTTGTTAGTTGTTTAACTTTCATTGTTGATTCATGTGTAATTATATTTGTATTGTAGGAGCACGACTATGGCTTCGAGCAATCGGAATTGGCGAAGAACATGCTGATGCAGCATCTAAAATGATGAGATTGTGAAGACATCTTTTTAAAACATGTGATTTTACCAGTTCTCCGCAAAACCGCTTAAACAGATCAGCCGTCCCCTCTTTGTGCTCGGAGAGACAGGTATGAAATGTTTTGTTAACAAAATCTGCATCTGTTAAAAATAAATAAAGTGATTTATTAGATACGGTTTTGAAAAATAGCAATTTTTCAAAATCATGCTATGTGAGATACAACGATCCGAAAGTACCGGATTTGTTTTTGAGAAGCGATAAACATTTTTTTTCATTTCATTGTTGTGCCAGCGTAAACGCTTCAGAGGTGTTGAGTGCGAGTTACGAGGACCTATGACTCATGGTGATAACGACGCTCGATCCGTCGATACGAACAACGTATCGAGAAGAGCGGAAGGCACTGTTCGAGCTTCTTGTTTATAGTAACACGGCAGCGATCCGGTGGAGGATCGTCGGCTCGGGGCGTGAGAGACGCCCGCTGCCCGCGACCCGCAGCCCGGGCCACGACCTGTTCTCGTCATGAATGCAAATGTGTTCCCGTCACAACGCCAGTAGCTTCGGCCGCCTGTAGCGATAAACATTTGTATAATAAGTGCTATTTGAATTTTAGCCCGCGTCTGCAGTGCTCCCATCAACCAGCACGATGGAAACATCGATCGCTCCAGCCATTGCGGATGAGATCGATCTACCAGTAAATGTGAGCATTGACAATTTTAATATTATTATTTGTACTATAATTTATTTTGTAAAATTATTAACATTTCTATTATAATTACTAAACAAACTGTACCCAAAACCTGCAATGTTTCTGTTATTATTTTGAATGGAAACACTGACCGTGTAAGTTAAATTAGTGAATCGAAACGGTACAAAGTTACACTACATAACATGTGACGAACGTTTTTGATCGCAACTTTGGATTAGCCGTCGGACATTACCACACTCCCTTCGATCGAAGTGAGTGCCGCCGAGGAAGCGACGACTTCAGTAACTATTCCTTCAAAAGAATCTCGTGTAAGTAGTTGTTATTCTTTAGGCATGATTTATATATCCGACGTTCGAAATCCATTAATTGTATTTATATTGTAGAAACCACCATTAATGTCTATTCGAGATATTAGAAAACAAATGCGAGACGCGTCGATTACTGATAAGTTTGTGAAGATTTTAAAAGCTGAACAAAAATATATACGAAGGCTGAATAGTGTTTGTGCGAAAAATAAAGAAAAAATATAAACGACTTGTCACGAAGCAGTGCAGATCGCTTGGGTCTAGTTTTCAAAGACCTTCCTGCTGCATTCCGAATCTTGTTGGTCTCGCAGGTAATATTTTTTTCAAATTAATAAATGTATAAGTTGTCGTTTATAAATTAACAAGCAAATATTTTTTTTTTAGTTTTGTAGCTTCGTGTCGGAGGTGTGGCAGATTCAGGCAGCCGGTGGACAGAAAAAGGGAAGTTGTCGTGTTTATCTTTCTGGAAGAGGAACACAAAAGGTTTCAATATATAACGGAAATTAATTGCGTTACCGTCGATCAATTCTTTAAGCCTTAAAATCGAAAAGGAAAGACCCTTTTTTGATTTCGAAAGTAGAGAAATTTCTACAATGTTGTATTAAATGTCCTTTTTTGTGATTATTATTAGTATTTGTTTATTACTGGTGTTCAGTTATTTATTGTTAGTGTTAATTTTCCTTAAAAAACAAATATGTTATATTAATAAATATCTCTTTTATGAATTGTGAACATAATACAAAAAATAAATAACTTAAAATATATTCACATTGTATTAAATGTTCTTCTTTTGTGATTATTATTAATATTTATTTAGAACTAATGATTTGTTATTTATTGTCAGTGTTAAATATTTTTTAAAAACAAATATGTTATATAGATAACATTCTCTGCTTATGAAATGTTAACATGATTGTACAATCGTACGAATACAAAAAATAAATAACTTAAAATATATTCACATCCGTTCAAAAATGTTTAATTTTAACAAAATTTGATAGTAACGTTAATGTAATGCACTTCGTATTTTATATCTCACTACTTTAGAACTATTATAAAAATGTGTTAAAATTCAACATTTCCGAACGGGAATGCATACCGAAGCTATTATTCATATTTCGAGTATTCAAACCTCCCGCACACATATATCACGCGGACAGTGCCAGCTAATTAAGTCCGCAAAATTAATAATCCGTACCCCCACCCAGTCGATCGTTTTCTTGCCTTAGATTTTTAACCGGTACGTTGTCATCTAGAGATACTTTATCTATATCCGATAGGTTCTTTCTATCCGATTTTTTTCATACGGTCTTGTACTTTTGACCAGCGGCATTAAAATCTATTAGGCAGTTCTTGAATTATCAATTCTGGATTCGCTTCGATTTCGACCGGCGACGCCGTATCGTCTGAAAGAGAAAACTTTCAGGTACCGATAACATTTAAGTGGAGGACGAGGTGAACGAAGTCTGCAAGCAAGAATAAATTCATCGCACGTTCGAGTCCACAGGAACTCTGATGAAAACTGTCTGTGATCCGGTTTACTTTCGTTCGAGTTCCTCTCGATCAGTCGTCATTTGATTTTGTATTTCGCGCCAGTCTCATCCGAGTCGGTCTTGTCACGCACCACCGTGCGACGTGACGCTGCCCGCTCATTCACCATCTTGTCTCCGATCTGTCATACGTGCTCGATACTCGATGAATAGTACATAAAAAAATATAATATATATATATATATATATATATATATATATATAAATAAATAAATAAATAAATATATACTCGACATCGAGGATTACGTGTTCTTCGTACAGAAGTGCTGCTGTTGGCGTCCGGACGGAATCCAGGACGAATCCGATTCGGTGAGTCGAGCCGTGCTCGGAAGCCCCTCTTCGAGCTCATCGTTCACTGTGACTTTCAGGTCGTGCCCGCTGATCGAATCGGACGCGAGGTTTCCGGCCTCGGACCGAACGAACTCGGCGCGGAAGCGTTCGAGGACACTGTCGACGGCGACTCGTCGACAGACACCGACAGCCCGTCGAGCGTCCGACATGGGAATCTCATAAGGACGGTCGCACTCTCGCTCCATCGTAAAGTCGTCCGACGGGAGACGATCCGCGAGCACGGAGAATGTCTAAGGCCCGGCCGCCACGTGAAGCTCGCTCATCCGAAGCTCACGTGGTCTTTTCGTGCATGTACGTTCATCATGTGATCGTATCGTAACGTCTATTAGTCTGTATATAGTCTATATTTGATGTTCGAACCGTTTGTAATCGTTGTAAACTAAATGGCTGTTTTATTTCGTATCGGCGACCTAGTCTTATTTCGTCGCGTAACCTTGAGCCGCAGAACGAGGGCGGCGAGCGAACAGGCGAATGTCTCGAAGAAACGATAAACGACCCGACCTCGCTCGTCGTAGTTCAGTCGATCTGTTTTGAGGTACGACCGTTTACTATATTCACGGTCGTCCGAGAGGATTTTTTTCGGCATAGTTCGAACGCTACGTTGAGATACGACCGCTCGTCCGTATTCGGTTGTCGTAGACGATTACCGGATTCGGGTCCGACGTCCGACCGAGCCGGTCTGAAATCGGCCCGCACGTCGATACGTTCGTCGTACCGATCGCGCACGTAGCGTTCGTTAACGTTTAAGTTCTCGTGCTTCGCCGGCGATGGCGGCACGTCGACGTACTAGACGTGCGTCACCGCACGATACGGTCGGCAGCGACGACTCTCGACGTGTCGAGGCCGGTCTGTTCGCCGCTCACGACCTAACGTGAAGGTCGCGTGTTATATACGAGAAGATAAACCGTAGGTTCGCTGTTTCGTAATCGAGAGTTATCGACCGGTCTGTCGCGGACACGTCCGTCCGTAACGGTTCCGGATCGACGTGCTTTTCGGATATCCGTCCGTCGGATTCCTCCCGTCGTCCGGATTTATATTCGGGATCGTCGAGCACGCCGGACGAGTCGAACCGAAAAAGACATAGACGTCGGACAGACGAAACGCGAATTTGTTTTTTATAGCGACCTGTCGGTTTTGAAAAATCTACAGACCGCTCCAGAGGACGCGAGCCGAACCGCTCAGATTTAAGGTCAGTCGCCGACTGCTTTATCGTTTGAATCTTACAGTGTTCATAACGATTCTCATCGTCTGAACAGGATACGATTGTGATCTATTTACGTTATTGGAAAGTTACTCATGTTACGAATTACATGTCGTAATTAGTGTTTTTAATTTACGTGTTTATTTACGATAATTAAATTTATTCACTACGACGTTATCACACGTATTCATTAAGTGTCACGAGCCTCGTTTATGTATTTCGTAGCTCGATGACTGCCGGTTCAATTTAAGTCATCGATTATACGAATGTTCGTCACAGATTTTCTCCCATTACGAATGCATCACGGCCAGAACTCTCGATATGCATTCGAATTGAAATCTGCCTTCGATGCATGTACCTATAAATTATTTGGGTTTTCTGAAATACAATTTGAGGTTAAATTACTGCCAGTTTAATTTGAAACATCCATTATATGAATATTCATGACAGGTTTTCTTCCATTACGAATGCATCACAGCCAGAACTCTCAATATGCATTCGAATTGAAATCTGCCCTCGATGCATGTATCTATGAAATATTTGAGGTTCTCTTAAGTTTGAGTTTAAATTACTGCCCGTTCAATTTAAAACATCCATTGTATGAATACTCTTTTCATATTTATTTCTATTACAAATCCATCATAGCAAGAACTGCCGATGCAAATTTAAATT
>CM068325.1:700994-710994 GCA_034766995.1 Acanthacorydalis orientalis | reverse complement strand
AGATTTCTTCTGGAAAAAATTTTTTTTATAAGAAACAATGATTGATTGTAAGATAATACGTAATTATTTACAAGTGACATGAGTTTCAAGCCTTTAGAAAAATTGACAGGGCCGTAGTAAGAGTTTGAAAGCGATTGGGAAATTTTCAAAGAGGTAATCGAGTTTCTTGTCTGTTTTTATGAGATTTCTTCTGGAAAAAATTTTTTTATAAGAAAAAATAATTGATTGTAAGATAATATGTAATTATTTACAAGTTTTATGAATTTCAAGTCTTTGAAAAAATTTACAGGCCCGTAGTAAGAGCTTAAAGCGTTTGATCGAAGTTTAAAGTTTAATTGAGAAATTCTTAAAAAAAATAATGAACTATTTTGGCTATTACTATGAATTTCGCTAAAAAAAAATTTTTTTTATAAAAAATAACGATTAATTATAAATTAACAGTGTAACCAGTATTATTTTTATGCTTTTAAAAAAATAACCAGGTCCGTAATAACACTTTATAGGCTTTAAAAACGAAATTCTTTAATATATCGAAACCTGTTACCAGTTATTCTCCAATTTATGGACTAAAAAAATTTCGATTATAGAAAATAATACCAGTGTATCAAAAAATAGATCTTTCTTTACAACCGGTATTATTTTCACGCCTTGAAAAAAATAATCAGGTCCGTAATAACACGTTATAGGCTTTAAAAGTGACATTCTTCAATATATCGAGACATTTTACCAGTTATTCTCCGATTTATGGACTAAAAAAATTTCGATTATAAAAAATAATACCAGTGTATCAAAAAATAGATCTTTCTATACAACCGGTATCATTTTCATGCCTTGAAAAAAATAACCAGGTCCGTAATAACACGTTATAGGCTTTAAAAGTGACATTATTCAATATATCGAGACATTTTACCAGTTATTCTCCGATTTATGGATTAAAAAAATCCGATTATAAAAAATAACACTAGCGTATCAAAAAATAGATCTTTCTATACAACCGGTATTATTTTCACGCCTTGAAAAAAATAACCAGGTCCGTAATAACACTTTATAGGCTTTAAAAGTGACATTCTTCAATATATCGAGACATTTTACCAGTTATTCTCCGATTTATGGATTAAAAAAAATTTTCTTATAAAAAATAATACCAGTGTATCAAAAAATAGATCTTTCTATACAACCGGTATTATTTTTACGCCTTGAAAAAAATAACCAGGTCCGTAATAACACTTTATAGGCTTTAAAAGTGACATTATTCATTATATCGAGACATTTTACCAGTTATTCTCCGATTTATGGATTAAAAAAATCCGATTATAAAAAATAACACTAGCGTATCAAAAAACAGATCTTTCTATACAACCGGTATTATTTTCATGCCTTGAAAAAAATAACCAGGTCCGTAATGACACATTATAGGCTTTAAAAGTGACATTATTCAATATATCGAGACCTGTTATCAGTTATTCTCCAATTTATGGATTGAAAAAAATTTCCATTATAAAAAATAATACCAGTGTATCGAAAAATAGATCTTTCTATACAACCGGTATCATTTTCACGCCTTGAAAAAAATAACCAGGTCCGTAATAACACTTTATAGGCTTCAAAAACGACATTCATTGAAACATCGAACCCTGTTACCAGTTCTCCTCCAATTTGTCGACTGAAGAAAAATTTTTTTCAAGAAAACACTGCGAGGGTTCGAAAACCTATCAGTCGGTGGAGGTTCGGGGACGATTTCCATGAAACATCTCCAGAATTGTCCGGTTCTAAACCGGAAAAAAGCGAACGCTTGGAAGGAGACATAACCTGTCATTCACTGTTTCGAATCTCAGCGGATTGAAAGGGCCGATCGACAGGGCCGTAGTAACCGGACAGAGTCGGTGGAGGCTCGGGGCCGGTTTCCACGAAACATCCCTTGAAACATCCGCTTCTGAACCGGAAAAAAGCGAGCGCTTGGAAGAAGACACGACCTACTATTTAATGTTTCAAATCTCAGCGGATCGAAACGATCGACACGGCCGTGATAAGAAATCAGATTCGTGATAAAATCTCTGAAAGGTTTCTCTGTAAGTCTGTGGTTCCGTACTCTGTCAGTTCGGATGTGTGCGAGCGAATAAGAATGAAAAAGAAACAGAAACGACGGTCGGAAAGACAGAAGAATATTTATTGTAGAATTAGGGCGAACTTCGACTGGAAAAAAATCACATTTGTACGACCGGCTCGCTTGTATCATTTTTCCGGTGCATTCCGGTCATATCCGTACGGTCGTCTACGACGCTCTGTACTACGTCTACGCTCCCTCCATGGCGGATTATCGGCGTAATTAAGGGCGTAGAATGAATATTAATGTCTGTCGAATGTGCCAACGGAATTTCTCGCGCGCTCGCTCGCACCCTCACCCTCTTCTACACACACACACCCCTGTACAATAGGGGTGGATCGCGCGGACGGGCTTAATCCGTTCGGGACACATTTTGGACGGGATTCAAGCCGAGGTATCGACGTCGACGCCATCGCAGACGATGCGATATTTCCTGTTCGCAGATTTGGCACGGATCCGTGTCGATTTTCCGGGATTGTAAGGGTCCTATACTAAAATACGGCCGTGTCATCCGGGCCAGATACTCTCAACGTGTGAAAGATATAAAATAACGACTAACTTTATCGAAAAACGTCGGAAAAATCGACACAATCCGTGAATACTTTCGAGTATCGAGAATGTTGACACATTTTCCGGAATTCAAAAGTATCATTACGGGCCTGTATGTCGATATGTAGTCTTGAAATTTTCAGGTACGATGGGAAATTTAATAGGGTTTCGAATCCTGGTAGTGTTTTTTTGAAAAAAAAAACGTTTTATCCACAAATTGGAGAAGAACTGGTAACCGGGTTCGATATTTCAATGAATGTCGTTTTTAAAACATATAAAGTGTTATTACGGGCCTGTCGATTTTTTTCAAGGCGTGAAAATAATGCCGGTTGTATAGAAAGATCTGTTTCTTGATACACTGGTATTACTTTTTATAAAAAAAAATTTTTTAATCCATAAATCGGTGAATAACTGGTAAAATGACCCGATATATTGAAGAATGTCACTTTTAAAGCCTAAAAGTGTTATTACGGACCTGGTTATTTTTTTCAAAGCATGAAAATGATACCGGTTGTATAAAAAGATCTATTTTTTGATACACTGGTATTATTTTCTATGATTGACATTTTTTTAATCTTTAAATCGGAGGAGAACTGATAACAGGTCTCAATATATTAAGGAATGTCACTTTTGAAGCATATAAAGTGTTATTACGGACCTGGTTATTTTTTTCAAAGCATCAAAATGATACAGGTTGTATAGAAAGATCTGTTTTTTGATACACTGGTATTATTTTTTATAATGGAAATTTTTTTAGTCCATAAATCGGAGAATAACTGGTAAAATGTCTCGATATATTGAATAATGTCACTTTTGAAGCATATAAAGTGTTATTATGGACCTGGTTATTTTTTTCCAGGCATGAAAATAATACTGATTATATAAAAAGATTTTTATTTTGATTAACTGGTATTATTTCTTGTAAAAAAAAATTTTTCAATCCATAAATCGGAGAAAAACAGATAACAGGTCTCGATATATTAAAGAATGTCATTTTTAAATCCTATAATGTGTTATTACGGATCTGGTTATTTCTTTTAAGGCGTGAAAATAATACCGGTTATACAGAAAGACCGATTTCTTGATATACTGGTGTTATTTTCTATAATCGAAATTTTTTTAATCTATAAATCGGTGAATAACTGGTAAAATGTCTCGATATATTGAAGAGTGTCACTTTTAAAGCATGTAAAGTGTTATTACGGACCTGGTTATTTTGTTCAAAGCATGAAAATAATATAAGTTGTATAGAAAGATCTATTTTTTGATACACTAGTGTTATTTTTTATCAAATAAATTTTTTCAATCCATAAATCGGTGAATATCTGGTAAAATGTCTCGATATATTGAAGAATGTCACTTTTAAAGCCTATAAAGTGTTATTACGGACCTGGTTATTTTTTTCAAAGCATGAAAATAATACCGGTTGTATATAAAGATCTATTTTTTGATACACTGGTGTTATTTTCTATAATCGAAAATTTTTCAGTCCATAAATTTGTGAATAACTGATAACAGGTCTCGATATATTAAAGAATGTCACTTTCGAAGCATATAAAGTATTATTACGGACCTGGTTATTTTTTTCAAGGCATAAAAATAATACTGGTTATACTGTTGTTTTATAATTAATCTTTTTTTTTTATAAAAAAATTTTTTTAACGTAATTCTAAGTAATAGCCAAAATAATTCATTATCTCTTTTAAAAATTTCTCAATTAAACTTTACAAATTCGATCAAACGCTTTAAACTCTTACCACGGCCCTGTAAATTTTTCTAAACACTTGAAATTCATAACACTTGTAAATAATTACATATTATCTTCCAATCAATCATTTTTTACTATAAAAAAAAATTTTTTCCAGAAGAAATCTCATAAAAACTGACAAGAAACTCAATTATCTCTTTGAAAATTTCCCAACCGCTTCTAAAGTCTTACCACGGTCCTGTAAATTTTTCTAAACACTTGAAATTCATAACACTTGTAAATAATTGCATATTATCTTCCAATCAATAGTTATTTCTCATAAAAAAAATTTTTTTCCAGAAGAAATCTCATAAAAACTGACAAGAAACTCAATTATCTCTTTGAAAATTTCCCAACCGCTTCTAAAGTCTTACCACGGTCCTGTAAATTTTTCTAAACACTTGAAATTCATAACACTTGTAAATAATTGCATATTATCTTCCAATCAATAGTTATTTCTCATAAAAAAAATTTTTTTCCAGAAGAAATCTCATAAAAACTGACAAGAAACTCAATTACCTGTTTGAAAATTTCCCAACCGCTTCTATAGACTTACTACGGTCCTGTAAATTGCTCTAAAGACTCGAAACTCGTGCCACTTGTACATAATTACATATTTTCTTATGATCAGTTATTGTTTCTTATAAAAAAAAAATCCGCGTTTCTTATAAAAACGTTTACTTTGACTGTTACCTCTTACTACGGGCCTGTCGATCATCCCAGGCGTGTGAAATTCATACCGCCGTTTTAAAAACCTACTTCCTTAAATATCCGGTCGTCGTATCGACTCAAAACTCGATATTCCTTCCGAAATTCCCTAAAAGATCGTCCAAATTTTCGGAACACTGCCACTTTTATGCCGGTACGGGCCTGTGACTTTCACTAACGTATGCGAATCCGCGACAAAATCGAAGGACCGTACGTGTCCTTACATCCTCGTGATCGAAACTCGAAATTCCGATGGCGGCTCTCCTAGAAAAGGAGAGAAGAACACATCAGGACGTCTCGGTGTGTTCCGACGGCTCGGACGTGCCAGTACGGGCCTGTGATTTTCTCAATCGCCTGCGAATCCGCGACAGAATCGAAGGGCCGTACATTTCCTTACATCCTCGTGATCGAAACTCGAAATTCCGATGGCGGCTCTCCTAGAAAAGGAGAGAAGAACACATCAGGACGACTCGGTGTGTTCCGACGGCTCGGACGTGCCAGTACGGGCCTGCGATTTTCTCAATCGCTTGCGAATCCGCGACAGAATCGAAGGGCCGTCATTTCCTTACATCCTCATGATAGAAACTCGAAATTCCGAGAGCGGTGCGCTTAGAAAGAGAGAGAAGAACACGCCGGGACGTCTCGGCGTGTTCCGACGGCTCGGACGTGCCAGTACGGGCCTGTGATTTTCTCAATCGCTTGCGAATCCGCGACAGAATCGAAGGGCCGTACATTTCCTTACATCCTCGTGATAGAAACTCGGAATTCCGAGAGCGGTGCGCTTAGAAAAAGAGAGAAGAACACGGCGGGACGTCTCGGCGTGTTACGACGGCTCGGACGTGCCAGTACGGCCCTGTCCGTCACGGAACGCCTTCGACACGTGCGTAACGCGACCGTCTCTCGTTCGTAATCGTCGCTCTCGATCCGAACTCGATATTTACGGTGCGATTATGCAAGAAGAAGGAGACGAGTTCAGGTGTCGGACTCGAGCGTGCTACAGGGGTTTCAACGGTAATTCCGGCCGGTCGTTTCGTACAATCGGATTGGTATTTCAGACTGTTGTTTGTGTATATGAATTGTATATATATATATATATATATATGTACATATATATATATATATATATATATATGTATATAAATGTGTATATCAAGTAACAATACACGTTTCCGTGTCCGTTAATCTCGTCTGAACGACGATAAATTCACAATTTATATGCAAATTGATAATGTTTATCAACAAGTTGATTCCGACAGCAGAACGGCAACAAGGAATGTATTTGGTGTGCTCTGATATTGGGTGCTTATCAATATATATACATACATATATATATATATAATATATATATATATATATGTATATATATATATATATGTATATATATATATATATGTGTGTGTGTAGATGCGAATGGAATGAACAGAAACAGCGATGTTCAGTTCGAATTGGCGCGCGTGACTGCCGGGCGCGTTCGTGCGGTGTCAGTTTCGGTAGGAGTTGATCGCGACGCCCGTACGGTAATTGGATCTCGATAGGGGCAGAGTCGGACAGGGACGGGAGGTGTCGGACAGTGACGGGAAGATTGAGACAGAGGGAGGGGAGGACTCGACGGAAACGGGAAGACTGGGACAGAGAGACGGGAAGACTCTGAGAGAGACGGGAAGACTGAGAGAGACGGGAAGTCCTTAACAACGGCGGAAATTGTCTGAGAGCGAAGGGAAGTCCTTACAGCGAAGAAAAGTCTCTGAGAGCGACAGAAATTGTCTGACAGGAAGTGTCTGACAGTGACGGAAAGTTCTTGACAGTAGAGGAAATTATCTGGCAGCGACAGGAAGTCCCTGACATCGACGGAAAGTCCCTGACAATGAGGGAAAGTCTCAGACAGCGACAGAACGTTTCTCCTAGTTACAAATAATACTCAGATCGCGTTCGATTTCCGAAACCGTCTCGCACGTGATCGTACAGTAAAGTGTGACACAAGCGATTTTAAGAATTTAGATAAGATATAATCTACTAATACGGATTACATATGTACGTACATACATATATATATATATATATATATATATATATATATATATATATATATATAAATATACATATATAAATATATATATATTTATATATATATATATATATATTTATATATATATATATATAAATATATATATATATATATATATAAATATATATATATATATATAAACATATATATATATATGTAAATATATATATATATATATATATAAATATATATATGTATATATATATACAAGGTCAGACAATTAAGTAATGCGACCGATTTTTTTTCTCGGCCTGTGGTAACACTGCGAACCTGTAACTCCGCCACCGTAATAGCAGATCCCTACTCTCTCGATTGAGACCTTCACGACCCTCGTACGATCATTTCTTCGCCAGCTGTTTAGTGTTTTGTAACAACGCGCGAGTAGTGCATGTCACAAATGAACATCGCTTAAGATTGTCTCGAGCAGGTTGAAAGTGATCCTAATCTTCTCGATCGAGTTATTACTGGTGATGAAAGTTGGTTATTTCAATATGACCCCGAAACTAAACGACAAAGCCAACAGTGGCTGTCCCCTAGAGCACCAAGACCAAAGAAGGCGAGAATGAGCAAGTCCAAAGTGAAAACCATGTTGATTTGCTTCTTCGACAGCAAAGCGGTGGTTCACAAAGAGTTCGTACCACCTGGACAGACCGTGAATCAAGTATTCTACCGCAATGCGCTCGAAAAATTACGAAAAAGGGTGCTCAGAGTGCGTCCAGAAATCGCGAAGACTTGGGTTCTGCATCACGACAATGTTCCCTGTCACAGTGCGTTCAGTGTCTCTCAGTTTTTGGTGTTTAAAGGCATCGCAACGTTACCACAACCGCCCTATAAACCGGACATGTCACTCTGCGACTTTTTCCTATTCACTCACATGAAAAAAATCGTCAAAGGTCGACATTTTGACTCCGTTGAAGATATCCAAGAATCTGTGACGAGGGTACTCGGAGAGGTCCCACAAGAAGTGTTCCAGAATTGTTACGAAAACTGGAAAACTCGCTGGAATAAGTGTATAGATGCGGGAGGGGACTACTTTGAGGGGGATCGCAGCGATGTACCCTAATTTTTAAATATACTCGATTTTTGAATTATGTCGCATTACTTAATTGTCTGGCCTCGTATATATATATATATATATATATATATATATATATATATATATATATATATATATGTATATATATATATAAATATTTATATGTATATATATATTTATATATATATATATTTATATATATATATATATATATACATATTTATATATATATATATATATAAATATGTATATATATAAATATATATATATAAATATATATATATATATATATAAATATATATATATATATATATAAATATATATATATATATAAATATACATATTATATATATATATATATATATATAAATATATATATATATATAAATATATATATTATATATATATATATATATAAATATATATATATATAAATATATATATTATATATATATATATATATATATAAATATATATATATATATATATATATAAATATATATATATATATATATATATTATATATTTATATATATTTATATATATATATATATATATATATATATATATATATATAATATATATATATATATATATATATATATATTTATATATATATATATATATATATATATATTTATATATATATATATATATATTTATATATATATATATATATATATTTATATATATATATATATTTATATATATACATATTTATATATATATATATATATATAAATATATATATATATATATATAAATATATATATATATATATACATATATATAAATATATATATATATATATATAAATATATATATATATATATATAAATATATATATATACATATTTATATATATATATATATATATATATATATATACAACTATATTTATATATATATATATACATATACATATATATATATATATAAATATAAATTTATATATATATATATATATATATATATAATATATATATATAAATATTTATATATATATATATATATATATGTATATATATATAAATATTTATATATATATATATATATATACATATATATATATATAAATATTTATATTTATATATATATATATACATATACATATATACATATATATATATATATATATATATATATATATATATATGTACAAACAAACACACAAACAAACAAAGAAACAAACAGACTTATCAGCGAACAGTTCGATTCCGTAATCATTATCTTCAGAGATACGGCCGGTTATTTGCTTATGACAGACGGTTTGAGACCCGCACGTAATCGCCTCGTCCGACACAGTCGCTGATCCGATTATATAATCTCGCGCGCATTTAATTCGGTGTTGTGATCCGGCAGACAGTGTCTTTCTGTCCGCCGTGTGGATTGATCGCGCGCGCTGTGAAATCAGTTCCTCGTCGTAAATAATAGACTTCCGTTCCCGTTCTGTGCTTCGGATCTAGCGGAGGCTCTGGGACGTCCCTGCGTCGCCGTCATCGAGGTAACCGTTTCGATAAATTCTTCTTCTTTGTTGTGTGTGTGTGTGTGTGCGTTCTCGCGTCGGTCCGTTCGATCCTCGAGGAGAGATCGAAGATGCGGTCCTTTTGCATGTCATGTGCGTCTTCGAATCTCCTCCGGCTCCTCCCGTCTTGTCCGTGTGGAGCGGTAAGGACACGATTCGAGATTCTGTGAGACTGTTCAGTGGAGTCCATTCTGTGAAACGTGCCTGTCGCTCGAGGAATCGAGCACGAGGTCGATCCGAGAATCACATTTTTTTTAAAGGTCGAT
>CM068325.1:688494-698494 GCA_034766995.1 Acanthacorydalis orientalis | reverse complement strand
CCTTTTTCGTAATTTTTCGAGCATATTGCGGTAGAATACTTGATTCACGGTCTGTCCAGGTGGTACGAACTCTTTGTGAACCACCCCTTTGATGTCGAAGAAGCAAATCAACATGGTTTTCGATTTGGACTTGCTCATTCTCGCCTTCTTTGGCCTTGGTGCTCCAGAGGACAGCCACTGTTGGCTTTGTCGTTTAGTTTCGGGGTCATATTGAAAGAACCAACTTTCATCACCAGTAATAACTCGATCGAGAAGAGTAGGATCACTTTCAACGTGCTCGAGACAATCGTATATCGAGACAATCGTGACATGCACTACTCGCGCGTTGTTACAAAAGACTAAACAGCTGGCGAAGAAATGATCGTACGAGGGTGATGAAGGTCTCAATCGAGAGAGTAGGGATCTGCTATTACGGTGGCGGAGTTACAGGTTCGCAGTGTTACCACAGGCCGAGAAAAAAAATCGGTCGCATTACTTAATTGTCTGACCTCGTATATATATATATATATATATATATATATATATACATACATATATATATATATATATATGTAAATATATATGTAAATATATATATGTAAATATATATATATATAAATATATATATATATAAATATATATATATATATATAAATATATATATATATATATATAAATATATATATATATATATAAATATATATATATATATAAATATATATATATAAGAGACCAATGAACAGATTGAAAAACAGATGGAACAAAATGGAAAATCATGGAAGAGGCCTTTATCCAGAAATGGATTAACAGGGGCAGAAGATGATGATGGTACACACACACACACACACACATATATATATATATATATATATGTATATATATATATATATATATATATATATAGGTGTTCTTATGTTTCTCTATGTAGAATTCTTGTTTCGACTGTTGTTGAGGATGATATACCTACTCTACCTTGATACCAGCATTTGAATCCAGCATTTTCATATGACTTTTTTTGATATTAACCTCGTTTAGTTTGCTAAGAAATATTTATATATATACATATATACATATATATATATATATATATATATATATATATATATATATATATATGTCAATTTTATATATATATATATATATATATACACACAGACATCTGTTCTTATGTTCCTCTATGTAGAATTGTTGTTGTTCGGCTGTTCCTGGGGATGTTACTCCCTTGATACCAGCATCTGACTTGAATTTTGATTTAATTTTTTTTTTGTTATTTGTTAGGAAATTTGTTAATTTTGTTTGGAAAAATAATATATAAGTATATATATATATATATACATATATATATATACATATATATATATACTAATGTATATATACATATATATATATATATATATATATATATATATATATGTATATATACATTAGTATATATATATATATATGTATATATATATAAGTATATATATATATATATATAAGTATATATATATATATGTATATATATATATAAATATAAGTATATATATGTATATATATATATAAATATAAGTATATATATGTATATATATATATATATATATATATATATATATATATAATTTCAAACAGACATGATGATATTTTCTTTATCTTTCATTCTCACACAGCTTGTCTGCATTTCTTCTTTCTCTCGGATTACTAACTTTTTTACATACATTTTTTTCTTCCGGACTACGAACTTCAAACCATACCCTTTACTTATTTACTGAACCAGAAACCCTCGTTTCAAAACCGGCTTAGAAGCCATGAGCTAAGACACTGGATGAAACCCTCAATTTTCCGTCCAAAAAAACAGCATTGCGGCGTTTAATAAAATGGACTCGCGACAATTAAATTATTTTTGATTGTTTGATTTTGATTTTGGATTTTGAACAGGAAACTTTACTTCCGTTTTTTTGATAATTTTTGTTCCGGATTACAAACTTCAAACCACACTCCATACACATTTTCTGAATCAAGAACCCTCTTTTTAAAACCGGATGGAAGGCTATGAGCTAAAACACTAGACCAAACCGTCAGTTTTCTTTTTTCAGGCGCTACACAAAATGGGCTCACCACAATGAAATTATTTTCGATTTTTTTTCGTTTTTGATTTTTGATTTTAATTTCTGATTTTTCATTTCGATTTTCGATTTTGAACAGAAAACTTTACTTCCGATTTCTTGAAAATTGGTTTTAGCGGATTACAAACTTCAAGTCGCACCCTATACCCATTTCCTGAATCGAAAACCCTCCTTTCGAAACCGCTTTAAAGCCCATGAGCTCTGAAACTCAGGTCGAAACCCTCAGTTTTCTTTTTTCAGCCGCTACACAAAATGGACTCAACACAATGAAATTATTTTCGATTTTGATTTTTCATTTTTCGTTTTGATTTTGATTTTTGATTTTGATTTTCGATTTTGAACAAAAAATATTCTTCCAGTTTCTTGAAAATTGTTTCTCCCAGATTTCAAACTTCAAACCGCACCCTGTACTCATTTCCTAAATCAAAAACCCTCTTTTTAAAACCGCCTTAAAGCCCACGAGCTACGACCTCGGAGCAACGCTTCAATTTTCCGTCCAACGCACACCATTGCTGCGCTGCACAAAATGGACTCACCGAAATGAAATTATTTTCGATTTTAATTTTCGATTGTTGATTTCGATTTTTGATTTTGATTTTTGATTTTTCATTTTAATTTTTGATTTTCGATTTTAAACAAAAACTATTCTTCCAGTTTCTTGAAAATTGTTTCTCCCAGATTTCAAACTTCAAACCGCACCCTGTACTCATTTCCTAAATCAAAAATCCTCTTTTCAAAACCGCCTTAAAGCCCACGAGCTACGACCTAGGACCAAACCTTCGATTTTCCGTCCAACGCACGCCATTGCGGCGCTGCACAAAATCGACTCTCCGAAATGAAATTATTTTCGATTTTAATTTTCGATTTTTGATTTTGGATTTCGATTTTTTATTTCGATTTTTGATTTTTCATTTTTCATTTTGATTTTGATTTTCGATTTTGAACAAAAAACGATTCTTCCAGTTTCTTGAAAATTGTTTCTAGCGGATTACAAACTTGAAACCACACCCTGTACTCATTTTCTAAATCAAAAACCCTCCTTTCAAAACCGCCTTAAAGCCCATTAACCCTGAAACTCCGGTCGAAACCCTCAGTTTTCTTTTTTCAGCCGCTACACAAAATGGACTCGCCACAATGAAATTATTTTTGATTTTTTTTTTGATTTTGATTTTTGGATTCGATTTTTGATTTTTGATTTTTCATTTTAATTTTTGATTTTGAATTTTGATTTTTGAGTTTGAACAGAAAACTTTTCTTCCGGTTTCTTGAAAAAAAATTTCTTCCGGATTCCAAACTTCAAACCGCACCCTGTACCGATTTCCTGAATCAAAAACCCTCCTTTCGAAACCGCCTTAAAGGCCCACGAGCTCTGAAACTCCGGTCCAAGCCCTCAATTTTCCGTCCAACGCACACCGTCGCATCGTTACACAAAATAAACTCACCGGAACGAAACCGTTTTCGATTTTGATTCTGACCAGAAAACGCTTTTCCTCCTGTTTCAGTCAAAAGCTCGCTTCTTTCTGCATCCGCGATCGACGAATGTCTCTGCTCTGGCCGGTGGTCTAGCGGCCTAAAATTTAAGCTATTTTAAAAAAAAAAATTTTCTATATGAGGGTAATGAATAATGCTTTCACACTTACTTTATCACTAATAAACTACACAAAAATGAAAATAAAGACAAAAAAAAAAAATTTTTTAAATTAGAAAAATGATGCTGAAGTCTCCCTCTAGAAAAATTGAATTGCGTGGTGAATGATGATTCATCTCTCCCTCTGATCTGAAATAAAACAATCGACGAATTTTTAATTAGTATAAGTACTGCTATCGCAGGAAGTAGAGTAAAAAAAAAAAAATTGACAAAATGGCGCGTAGTCAAAAGTACAAGTTTGAAAACGACCAGTATTTTTGAACGTTTTGTTAATAAAAAAAATATAAATATTTCACGGAAACTATTAGTTTTACATTCCAGCGGGAGCTAGAACTATTCGGAATGACATATTAAAATTTCAGACAAATCGGTCGAGTAGTTTTCTTTTTCTGGCCTCCGCAAGACGAAAAAAAGTAGTTTCGAGATGAACGCGTTTAAAGTTTCGCCGGCTCCACTTATTCTTCTACCTACCTGACCTTCTAATGGGCTGTAGATCCTGAAATACTCTGAATTTCGTCATCAAATTTTAACAGTATATTTTTAAGATACTATACTTTCGAAAAAAAAATCGATTTTTCGGAAATTCTAGACCACCGGGTCCCCTTAATCGAGCTTCACTCTAAAACCGAGTCCGGTCGACTGTCGAGCCTCGAACCGGCGATATTTCCACATTAAAATCATCCTAGATCATCAATAAGCCCGTTCAGGATCAAACCGTACGATTTTCGGTCACAATCCGTCGAATATCCAAGACAGAAATTCACCGAACGGACGTTTAATGGGACCCGGTAGTCTAGCGACCTAAAATTTAAGCTATTTTAAAAAATTTTTTTCTATATGAGGGTAATGAATAATGCTTTCAAATTTTTTTACACTTATTTTATTACTAATAAACTACACAAAAATGAAAATAGAGACAAAAAAAAAATTTTTTTTAATTAGAAAAATGATGCCGAAGTCTCCCTCGCTAAAAAAACGGAATCGCGTGGCGAATGACGATTCATCTCTCCCTCTGATCTGAAATGAAACAATCGACGAATTTTTAATTAGTATAAGTATAGCTATCGCAGGAAGTAGAATAAAAAAAAAATGACAAAATGGCGCGTAGTCAAAAGTACAAGTTTGAAAACGACCAGTATTTTTGAACGTTTTGTTAATAAAAAAAATATAAATATTTCACGGAAACTATTAGTTTTACTTCCGGCGAGAGCTAGAACTATTCGGAATGACATATTAAAATTTCAGACAAATCGGTCGAGTAGTTTTCTTTTTCTGGCCCCCGCAAGACGAAAAAAAGTAGTTTCGAGATAAACGCGTTTAAAGTTTCGCCGGCTCCACTTATTCTTCCACCTACCTGACCTTCTAACGGGCTGTAGATCCTGAAATACTCTGAATTTCGTCATCAAATTTTAACAGTATATTTTTAAGATACTATACTTTCGGAAAAAAAATCGATTTTTCGAAAATTCTGGACCACCGGGTTCCCTTAGACCGTCGGAATTTCCTTGCAGCGCGTCGCGCCGACACGACATATCTCTGTGTGCCGACACACACACACACAGCAGCCTGCGGCATCGTCCATTAGGTCGTACGACGATTATCCGCTCGCAGAGTGCTCGTTGTCGGTTCTTTTTCCCGTTCCCACGTTCCACGTACGCGTCCCTCCGTCTCCGGACAGACCACCATCTTAGATCATCGCACACAACGCGCACAACGCGCGCACACACACACACACACACACAGCCAGACAGAGACGGAGGCGACGTCGATTCACGCGCGGCGCGGGGGACCGGACCGCCGGCGCGCACGCGCTCCGCCCGCCAAAGCTCGCCGAGCGCGTCCGCCTCGCCCCGGGACACACGCCACCGTCGGCGAGAGCGAAACGCACCGTCGGTCAGAAGCTCCGCGCGTCTCCCGCTGTCCAGTCGCACGAAATCCGGGCGTCCGGAGTGTACCTCGCGGTGTACTCTCTCAGTGAGTGCGTGCCTGTCCGTGTGTCACCCGAATCGCACGTCCGCGGTTCGATCGTCCGATCCCGGACCGTCCGTTCATCGGTTCGCGTGTGCGTGCGTGCGAGTGCGTGCGCGTCCCGCTGTGATCGAGTGTGCTGCGAAAGCGGCACGGATCGAACACGCAGCATCTCGGCACGGAGATAGACGGTCCTGTCGTCGAATCGATCGGCCGGAACGGTTCCACCCGCCAGGCGGCCCGTTTTCCTTCGGAACCGACACGTCCGATCCGGTGTTCGAACCGAGACAAGTACGTACATGTGTTTGTTTTTTTTCCGCCGCGCGCGGATTCCGGGCCGGCCCGGAACCGTTGTCCGACGAACGGTCCGCGTTCTTCGTCCGTGTCCCTCGGGAAGAAAGAGATTTGACCGTTATCTCGAATTTCGGGACGTGCTGTCCTGGCCGAGTGCGGTCCTGTCCAGGTACGGTCGGATGAGGGACGGTTTTGTTTTTTTTTTTTGGCAAAAAAATCAAAACTGTTTCGATACAAGGTTGATTTTCTTCCGAACAGGAACAGTTTTCCGCACAGTTTTGTTTTTTTTTATAAAAACAAAACTGTTTTGTTTTTTTTTTTTTAAAAAAAACGGTTTTGATACTAGGTTGATTTTCTTCCGAACAGGAACAGTTTTCCGAACAGTTTTGTTTTTTTTTATAAAAACTAAACTGTTTTGTTTTTTTTTATTTTTTTTAAAAAAAAAACGGTTTCGATACTAGGTTGATTTTCTTCCAACCAGGAAAAGTTTTCCGCACAGTTTTGTTTTTTTTATAAAAACAAAACTGTTTTGTTTTTTTTATTTTTTTTAAAAAAAAAACGGTTTCGATACAAGGTTGATTTTCTTCCGAACAGGAAGAGTTTTCCGCACAGTTTTGTTTTTTTTTATAAAAACAAAACCGTTTTGTTTTTTTTATTTTTTTTTTAAAAAAAAAACGGTTTCGATACAAGGTTGATTTTCTTTCGAACAGGAACAGTTTTCCGAACAGTTTTGTTTTTTTTATAAAAAAAATATAAAACTGTTTTGGTTTTGTTTTTTTAAAAAAAACAAAACTGTTTTAATACAAAGTTGATTTTCTTCCGAACAGGAACAGTTTTCCGCACAGTTTTGTTTTTTTTATAAAAAAGAAACAAAACTGTTTTGTTTCTTTTTATAAAAAAACAAAACTGTTTCGATACAAAGTTGATTTTCTTCCGAACAGGAACAGTTTTCCGAACAGCTTTGTTTTTTTTATAAAAACAAAACTGTTTTGTTTTTTTTTAAAAAAAAAACAAAACTCCTTTGATACAAAGTTGATTTTTTCCGAACAGGAACAGTTTTGTTTTTTTTTAAAAAAAACAAAACTGTTTTGATACAAAGGTGATATTCTTCCGAACAGGAACAGTAAACGCGGTCCTATTTAATAAGACCCGATCCCGTTTCTGATCCTGAAAAAGGCAGTAGACATTCTGAAATCGGTCCGAAACGTTCTGAACAGGTCCCGTGATCGAATTTTCTGAGCGAGAGTCGGTACGGCATGATCGATTTGTGTTTGAAATCGCTTCGAGTGCCCGAAGTTGTCCGAATTGCCCGAAAACGGACCTAAAATCGAATTTTCTGGTCGTCTTGTCGAATGGTCTAGTGAGAGAAGATCTATTTCAAGTCAATGTAACCAATCCTGAAAGTTATATCTTCCTGAATCTTCTACAGGACTCTAATCAGTCCCTGTTTCGATTCTGTTCCAGGTTTTGACCAAACATTTGGTCCAATCGAGATATCAAGGACGGATTTTTGAGTTTCGGTGAAATATTGGAAGTTTTTAATAATTTTTTGGGATTACTGATAATCTGATGATCTTTATGTCTAGATGTCTGTGTTTAAATTCTGTTTTAAATTTTGAAATTGTCAAAAAACGGACCCGAAATCGAATTTTCTGGTCATTTTATCAAACGGTATAGTGAAAGAAGAATTATCACAGGTCTGCGTACCCAATTCTGAAAGTTATGTCTCCCTGAATCATCTACAGGACCCTAAACAGTTTCTGTTTCGATTCTGTTCCAGGTTTTGACTAAACATTTGGTCCAATCGAGATATCAAGGACGGATTTTTGAGTTTCGGTCAAATATTGGAAGTTTTTGATAATTTTTTGGGATTACTGATAATCTGATGATCTTTATGCCTAGATTTCTGTGTTTAAACTCATTTTTAAATTTTAAAATTGTAAAAAAACGGACCTAAATTTGAATTTTCTGGTCATTTTATCAAATAGTGTATTTGGACAAGCATTATAACATGTCTGCGTACCCAATTCTGAAATAAAATATCTTCCTCAATCTTCTACAGGACTCTAAACAGTCCCTGTTTCGATTCTGTCCCAGGTTTCGACCAAACATTTGGTCCAATCGAGATATCAAGGACGGATCTTTGTGTTTCGGTCAAATATTGGAAGTTTTGGATCATTTTTTTTGGATTACTGATAATCTGATGATCTGTACGCCCGAAGTTCTGTCTTCGACTCGGTTTTAAATTTTAAAATTGTCAGAAAAACGGTCCTAAAAACGACATTTTTGGTCATTTTATCGTATAGTATAGTAAATGAAGAACTATTTTAACTCTGTGTACCCAATTCTGGAAGTTATGTCTTCCTGAATCTTCTACAGGACTCTAAACGTGCCCTGTTTCGATTCTGTCCCAGTTTTTGACCCAATATTTTATCCAATCGAGAGATCAACGGCGGATCTTTGTGTTTCGGTCAAATTTTGGAAGTTTTTGATCAATTTTCGGGGGTAATTGATAATCTGATGATCTTTATGCCTAGATTTCTGTGTTCAAACTTGGTTTTAAATTTTGAAATTGTCAGAAAACGGACCTGAAATCGAATTTTCTGGTCATCAGATCGAACGGCATAGTGAGATAAGAAATATTTCAGGCCTTATTATACATTTATATCCTTCTGTAACTCCTACACGTATCTAAACATGTCCTGTTCCGATTCTGTCCCAGATCCGGACCGAATCCCTGATCCAATCGAAACACCATGCGCAAACCTTTGCGTTTCTGTAAAAATATCCGCAATTTTCAGCCGATTTAAAATGTCAGACAACTCCCCTTAAAAACGTCTCCCGGTCCTCATTAATGAAGGACGGCCCGGGACGTTGACGTTACGATGAGGCGTCGATCGATCCCCGTCCGCCGATTGACTCGTTTATGCGGCGTCGTCGATGCCCGACGCTTGATCACGCTCCGCAGGATGCGACTCACTTCGAAATTATAACTTGTTGAATGGCCGGCGACGCCGCCTACCGGCTCGCCCACTTCTCGACCGCTCGATTATCAATTCGGAAGCGCTTCATCTATTGCCGGACCGGGATGGATCCGATGCCCGTATGAGCAGGTGGACAGGACCGTGTTAGACGATACTAGTTTGTGATTCGATGTCCGCTCCGTTCGATTCGGTTCCATTCGAACGCTTGTCGAATGTCTTACGATTCACCCGACCTGACCTGACCTCGATCATCAGATTCGATCCTGATCGAAACGCCGAGCACGAGAATCGGAGGAAGTGGATCGAAAGTGCGTCGAATGATCTGTAACGCTGATAAACGGTTTTATATCCGGCCGAAACTCGGTCGAAACGAGCTGAGAATCGATAGAGAGACAGAGAAGACTGCGACAGGCGGATCTGTAGATAAACAGAGGTTAACGGGCAAGAATGGGAACGTTTATAGGACGATGTACACGCAGACGTGATCATGGACAGCGATAGGAGACTTTTAACGGATGATCTACGGACAGACACGCTTTTAAAGGGACAAAAAGACTTCGAGAGAGAGATTTATGGAGAAATAGAAGATAATGGACGGAAATAGAGAAGTTTTTAAGGATGATCTATACACAAACATGCTGATAAACAGACATGGAAGACACTTACAGGAAGATCTATAGACAGAAACGGTTTTACATGGACAAACAGACTTTACTAGTGAGATTTATGGACAAATAGAAGCTAATAGACAGAAATAGAGAAGTTTTCAAGGATGATCTATAAGCAGACTTGCTGATAAACAGATATGGAAGACTTTTGTACGAAAATCTATAGACAGATACGCTTTTACATGGACAAAAAGGCTTTAATAGGGAGATTTATGGACAAATAGCAGATAATAGACACGTTTTTTTGGATGATCTATAGGTAGACTTGATGATAAACAGACATGGAAGACTTTTACAGGAAGATCTATAGACAGACACGCTTTTACATGGACAAACAGACTTTAATAGGGACAT
>CM068325.1:663494-683494 GCA_034766995.1 Acanthacorydalis orientalis | reverse complement strand
TTTAAATTTAATTCCGGTCCTGTATTTAAGTCCAGAGATTCGAAACTGGGACCGTTTATAGAGAACTAGCTGATATTTAACGCCCCGTATTCGTTTTCATCAGATTTGATACAGTTTTCGTGTAATTGTGTCAGAACTGAGGAAAGTTGTTATAAAATCCGTTCGAAATTTAATTCCGGTCCTGTATTTAAGTCCGGAGATTCGAAACTGGGCCCATTTATAGAAAAATAGCTGATATTTAACGTCCCGTATTCATTTTCATCAGATTTGATATATTTTTCGTGTAATTGTGTCAGAACCGAGGACATTTGTTATGAAATCGGTTAAAATTCAATTACGGTCCTGTATTTAAGTTCAGAGATTCGAAACTAGGACCGTTTATAGAGAACTGGCTGAGATTCAACGTCGCGTATTGATTTTCATCAGATTTGATATATTTTTCGTGTAATTGCGTCAGAACTGAGGATATTTGTTATGAAATCCGTTTTAAATTTAATTCCGGTCCTGTATTTAAGTCCAGAGATTCTAAACTGGGACCGTTTATAGAGAACTAGCTGATATTTAACGTCCCGTATTCGTTTTCAACAGATTTGATACATTTTTCGTGTAATTGTGTCAGAACTGAGGACATTTGTTATGAAATCCGTTTTAAATTTAATTCCGGTCCTGTATTTAAGTCCGGAGATTCGAAACTGCGACCGTTTATAGAAAAATAGCTGATATTTAACGTCCCGTATTCGTTTTCATCAGATTTGATACATTTTTCGTTTAATTGTGTCAGAACTGAGGACATTTGTTATGAAATCCATTTTAAATTTAATTTCGGTCCTGTATTTAAGTCCAGAGATTCGAAACTGGGACCATTTATAGAAAAATAGCTGATATTTAACGTCCCGTATTCATTTTCATCGGATTTGATATATTTTTCGTGTAATTGTGTCAGAACTGAGGACATTTGTTATGAAATCCGTTTTAAATCTAATTCCGGTCCTGTATTTAAGTCCAGAGATGCGAAACTAGGAATATTTATAAAGAACTATCTGATATTTAACGTCCCGTATTCATTTTTATCATATTTGATATACTTTTCGTGTAATTGTGTCAGAACTGAAGACATTTGTTATGAAATCCGTTTTAAATGTAATTCCGGTCCTGTATTTAAGTCCAGAGATTCGAAACTGGGACCAGTTATAGAGAACTAGCTGATCTTGAACGTCCTGTATCCATTTTTATCAGATTTTATACATTTTTCGTGTAATTGGGTCAGAACTGAGGACATTTGTTATGAAATCCGTTTTAAATCTAATTCCGGTCCTGTATTTAAGTCCAGAGATGCGAAACTAGGAATATTTATAAAGAACTATCTGATATTTAACGTCCCGTATTCATTTTTATCATATTTGATATACTTTTCGTGTAATTGTGTCAGAACTGAAGACATTTGTTATGAAATCCGTTTTAAATGTAATTCCGGTCCTGTATTTAAGTCCAGAGATTCGAAACTGGGACCAGTTATAGAGAACTAGCTGATCTTGAACGTCCTGTATCCATTTTTATCAGATTTTATACATTTTTCGTGTAATTGGGTCAGAACTGAGGACATTTGTTATGAAATCCGTTTTAAATCTAATTCCGGTCCTGTATTTAAGTCCAGAGATGCGAAACTAGGAATATTTATAAAGAACTATCTGATATTTAACGTCCCGTATTCATTTTTATCATATTTGATATACTTTTCGTGTAATTGTGTCAGAACTGAAGACATTTGTTATGAAATCCGTTTTAAATGTAATTCCGGTCCTGTATTTAAGTCCAGAGATTCGAAACTGGGACCAGTTATAGAGAACTAGCTGATCTTGAACGTCCAGTATTCATTTTCATCAGATTTCATATAATTTTTGTGTAATTGTGTCAGAACTGAGGACATTTGTTATGAAATCCGTTTTAAATTTAATTCCGGTCCTGTATTTAAGTCCGGAGATTCGAAACTGCGACCATTTATAAAGAACTATCTGATATTTAACGTCCCGTATTCATTTTCATAATATTTGGTATACTTTTCGTGTAATTGTGTCAGAACTGAGGAAAGTTGTTATGAAATCCGTTCGAAATTTAATTCCGGTCCTGTATTTAAGTCCAGAGATTCGAAACTAGGACCGTTTATAGAGAACTATCTAATATTTAACGTCCCGTATTCATTTTTATCATATTTGATACATTTTTTGTGTAATTGTGTAAGAACTGAGGACATTTGTTATGAAATCCGTTTTAAATCTAATTCCGGTCCTGTATTTAAGTCCAGAGATTCTAAACTGGGACGATTTATAGAGAACTGGCTGATATTTAACGTCCCTTATTCATTTTCATCAGTTTTGATATATTTTTCGTGTAATTGTGTCAGAACTGAGGACATTTGTTATAAAATCCGTTTTAAATTTAATTCCGGTCCTGTATTTAAGTTCAGAGATTCGAAACTGGGACCGTTTATAGAGAACTATCTGCTGTTTAACGTCCCGTATTCATTTTCATCAGATTGGATACATTTTTCGTGTAATTGTGTCAGAACTGAGGACATTTGTGTTAAATTCGTTTTAAATTTAATTCCGGTCCTGTATTTAAGTTCAGAGATTCGAAACTGGGCCCATTTATAGAAAAATATCTGATATTTAACGTCCCGTATTCATTTTTATCAGATTTGATATATTTTTCTGTAATTGTGTCAGAACTGTGGACATTTGTTATGAAATCCGTTCGAAATTTAATTCCGGGCCTGTATTTAAGTCCAGAGATTCGAAACTGAGACAGTTTGTAGAGAACTATCTGATCTTTAACGTCCCGTATTCATTTTCATCAGATTTGATATATTTTTCGTGTAATTGTGTCAGAACTGAGGACATTTGTTATGAAGTCCGTTTTAAATCTAATTCCGGTCCTGTATTTAAGTCCAGAGATGGGAAACTAGGACCGTTTATAAAGAACTATCCGATATTTAACGTCCCGTATTCATTTTTATCAGATTTGATACATTTTTCGTTTAATTGTGTCAGAACTGAGAACATTTGTTATAAAATCCGTTTTAAATTTAATTCCGGTCCTGTATCTAAGTCCAGAGATTCAAAACTGGGTCCATTTATAGAGAACTATCTGATCTTCAACGTCCCGTATTCGTTTTCATCAGATTTGTAATATTTTTTATGTTTTTTTTATACAATAACCGCCTATGTGTCTGTATAATTCGATCCGTTGTGTTCTAATCGCCAAGCACGGCCCTGTACGCCTGTCGCCCGGTACGAAATCTTCTGTTCGCGCGAACGATCGATCGTTCGCACACACTTCCATTAATATTTATGAAGCGCGCTCGCACGGACCGACTATTAATACCTGTCTCGGGGCCCGTCCGTCCCTCAGACGGTTCGAAAAGCGCGCCGTCCGCGCTTTCGAAGCTCTCGAGTCGAAGCGCTCTGCACCGATTCGATCGAGCGTGCTGCTCGGAACGTTCATAAAATGAAACAAATTATAATCGCGTCGAGATAGCGCGCGATCGAGGAGTCTCGGCGACCGGGCGCAATTTCCTGTTGCGTTTCTTCTTTCCCCCTCCATCCCGGCCCGATAAATTATCCGACGCGCCGTTCATTATGCTAATTGGTTGTCGACCGTGCCGCTAGAACGCGGCACAGTCGGTACCGTGCGATTCGCTTCTTTTTCGGTACGTTCGAACTGTTATCAGAAATCCGGGAGGAGATTGAGGGCGAGCTTTTAGTCGAATCTCTATCTGTGTTTTTTTCCTCTCCAATAAGCGTCCGTGACGCCGTTATCGAAATTTATACCGGACCGATTTTTGGACCGATTTCCCTGTTCGGTGTTCGAATCAGGACTCGAGGATCCGGTTCCGGGAGCCGCCGACGTCCGGCCGGCTTGAAAGTTCTCAGGAAACTTTTTCGTGCGGCTTTTTATGATTGTAGAAGTAGGCTGTGATTTTCGATTCGGAGAAAAGGAGAAAGTGTCGTGCAGGAACGAACGAGTGGGAGTGAATCAAAGTCAGGTCAGATCGGAATAGGTCGGAAGTCGTCGAGTTCGGTCGATACAGGATCTAGTTTAGTCGTAGAATGACGGGTCAGGTCGAAGTGGATCTCGTTTAGTCATAGAACGAGAGGTCGGATCGAAATAGGTCTAGTTCAGTCGACATGATATATGTCAGGTCATGTCTAAGAGGTCTAGATACGTCTAGTGGATCGAAATGAGTCCGTTTTAGTCGGAATGGGACAGGTCGAGTCGGTCGGATCGAAATGGGTCTAGTTTAGTCGACATAACGTAGGTCAGGTCATGTCTATCAGGTCAAGAGAGGTCTAGTGGATCGAAGTAAGTGTATTTTAATCGGCACAACAGGTCGGGTCTGTCAGGTCAAACGTATCAGGTCAGAATATGTCCAGTTTGGTTAGGGAAGGACGTGTCGTGCGTGTCAGGTCGAAATGGGACTCGTTAAATCAGGACAGGACAGGTCAGGTCTGTCTAGTCGCGTTATGGCTATCGAGGACATGTCTAGTAGTCGGGTCATGTTAAGTAGTCGGGTCACATCTAGTAGTCGGGTCATGTCTAGTAGTAACGTCATGTCTAATAGTAGAGTCGTGCCTAGTATTCGGGTCATGTCTATTTCAGGTCATGTCATGTTTAGTCAGGTCATATCTAGTTCAGGTCATGTCTAGTCAGGTAATGTCTATCGAGGACATGTCTAGTAGTCGGGTCATGTCTAGTCGGGTCATGTCTAGTCGGGTCATGTCTAGTCGGGTCATGTCTAGTCGGGTCATGTCTAGTCGGGTCATGTCTAGTCGGGTCATGTCTAGTCGGGTCATGTCTAGTCGGGTCATGTCTAGTCGGGTCATGTCTAGTCGGGTCATGTCTAGTCGGGTCATGTCTAGTCGGGTCATGTCTAGTCGGGTCATGTCTGTCGAGGTCATATTTATCGAGGATATGTCTAGTAGTCAGGTCATGTCTAATATTCTGGTCAAGTCTAGTAATCAGGTCATGTCTAGTAGTTACGTCATGACTAGTCGGGTCATGTCTATCGAGGATATGTCTAGTCTGACTACTAGACATATCCTCGGATATGTCTAGTAGTCAGGTCATATCTAGTCATGTCATGTCTGTTAAGGACATATCTATCGAGGACATATCTAGTAGTCGGGTCATATCTAGTCTAGTCAGGTCATGTCTATCGAGGACATGTCTAGTCGGGTCATGTTTAGTTGGGTCATGTCTATTAGTAACGTCATGTCGAGTAATCGGGTCATGTCTAGTTCAGGTCATGTCTAGTTCAGGTCATGTCTAGTTCAGGTCATGTCTAGTTCAGGTCATGTCTAGTCAGGTCATGTCTATCGAGGTCATATCTATCGAGGATATGTCTAGTAGTCAGGTGATGTCTAGTCGGGTCATGTTAAGTAGTCAGATCATATTTAGTAAGTCATGTTTAGTAGTAAGGTCATATCTAGTAGTCAGATCATGTCTACCAGTCGGGTTATGTCTAGTAGTCAGGTGATGTCTAGTCGGGTCATGTCTAGTATTCTGGTCATGTCTAGTAATCAAGTCATGTTTAGTAGTAAGGTCATATCTAGTAGTTAGATCATATTTAGTAGTCACGTCATGACTAGTCACGTCATGACTAGTCACGTCATGACTAGTCACGTCATGACTAGTCACGTCATGACTAGTCGGGTCACGTCTATAGAGGTCACGTCTATCGAGGATATGTCTAGTTCAGGTCATGTCATGTTTAGTCAGCTCATGTCTAGTAGTCAGGTCATTTCTTGTTCAGATCATGTCTAGTTATCACGTCATGTCCTATTGAGGTCGTGTCCAGACATGACCGGACTAGACATGACTCGGCTAGACATGACCAGACTTCCGGTCGTGTCCTATTTATGCCGCGTCTTATTGACGTCAGATGACATCTGGCCATGTCCAACCGGGTTACGAATAATCAGGCCAGTTCTAGTAACGTCACGTCAAGCTAAATCAGATTAAATCATCCTATCTCCGGTCCAGTTAGATCAATCCATATCCGACATGATTAGCGCCCGACTGTTCCGCTCAAACCGGTCAAGTCAACGCGACCCACGCCGTTCGATTCGATCGAGGCTCGATCCGGTCAGACCGCCGGCGCCGGCGCCGACGTCCGTCCGTCCAGGTCGGCTCGAGCGACGCCAACCGCGACGGTCGCCCGTTCCGGACGCGTTTCCGCACCCGAGTCCGTCGTTCCGTTCCGATGCGCGCCAATTTCAAACGTTCGGTCCGAAAAGATCTCTTCGGTCGCATGAACTTTCACGTTTCGCCGTCGTCCCGCCGACCGCCGTTCGAAACGTGTAAATGTTTCTCATTTGCACTGCCGAGCGGGCTCCGCTCTCGCCCCGACCATACTTCACATGATTCCTGTCCGTTCCGGGTAATTAAACGGCTGGAAATTCGGGAAGACAGTAATTACACACTCGTTAATTATGCGGATCCGTGCGAAACTTGTCAGCGTTCTGCGGCGCGAAAAACTACGGAGCGCGCCTCCAGAACACACACACACACACAAACATCTTACAGACACACGTACACACACATCTATATATACATACACACACACACACACACATCTGTACACACACACACAAGTGCGGATTGTCTGAGTGTGAGCGCCTGTCGGTCGGTCGGTCGGGCGTCCCGCACGGCCCGGCCGCCCGTTCGTGCCCCGGAGCTGAGGCCCCGCCGCCGCGGCCCCGAGACGTGTGTTATTAAGCACTGGAGACGTCGCGCACAAAAGGCGCGATGGCGACATTCCGCGCGGTCTCGTAAATTAGTGAACTTCGCTGCGTCGAATGCGGCGGCCTAATTATCTCCGCGCCGCTGACTTTCGGAACGCGACTTCATCATTCGATGCACTCACTGTGTAGATCTTTGATGTGCGCCGCGTTCGCTCACCCTCTCTCTCTCTCTCTCCCTCTCTATCTATATATATATATATATATATATATATATATATATATATATATATATATATATATATATATATTTATATATACATATATACATATATACATATATACATATATACATATATACATATATATATATATATATATATATATATGTAGATATATATATATATATATATATATATATAAAGAGTTGGTAGGAAAATAATTGCGGAAATGTATACGAACTTGAATTCCATTACCGCAACTAATTTTCTACCGATATTTTATTAATATATTTGGTTGATAGGAAAGTAATTGCGGAAATGTATAAGAACTTGAATTCTATGAACCGCAACTACTTCTCTACCAATATCTTATCTATGTATTAGGTTGGTAGGAAAATTATTGCGGAAATGTATGAGAATTTAATGGTCATAGACTGCAATTATTTTCCTGACAACCTGATATAAATATGTATATATATATATACATATATATATATATATATATATGTATATATATATATATATATATATATATATATATACATATATATATATATTTATATCAGGTTGATTGGAAAATAATTGCAGTTTATGACCATTAAATTCATATACATTTACGCAATTATTTTCCTACCAACCTGAAAAATAAATAAAACATTGGTAGAAAATTAGTTGCGGAAATGTATAAGAAATTTAGTCATAAAGTACAATTATTTTCCTACCAATCTGATATATATGTGTATAAATATATATATATATATATATATATACATATATATATACAAATATATATATACAAATATATATACTTATATATTAATTTGGTAAGAAAATAATTGCGGAAATGTATACATATATATATATATATATATATATATATTTATATATATATATATATATATATATATATGTATATATATATATATATATATATTTATATCTGGATTGTAGGAAAATAACTGCAGTTTATGACCATTAAATTCTTATACATTTACGCAATTTTTTTTGCTACCAACCAGATATAAATATATATATATATAACCAGATTGGTAGGAAAATAATTGTACTTTATGATTCTTAAATTCTTATATATTTCCGCAATAATTTTCCTACTAACCTGATAAATAAATAAAACACTGGTAGAAAATTAGTTGCGGAAATGTATAAGAATTTAAGTCATAAAGTACAATTATTTTCCTACCAATCAGATTATATATATATATATATATATATATATATATATATATATATATATATGTATGTAAGTATATATGTATATACATATATAATAAGTTGGTAAGAAAATAATTGCGGAAATGTAAACGAACTTGAATTCCATAAACCGCAACTACTTTCTACCAATATTTTATTAATATATTAGGTTGGTAGGAAAATAATTGCGGAAATGTATAAGAATTTAATGGTCATAAACTGCAATTATTTCACTACCAAACTGATATATATGTGTATATATATATACGAGTATATATATATATATCTATATATATATACATGTATGTATAGATATATATATATATGTATGTATAGATTATATATATATATATATATATATATATATGTATATAGATATATATGTATATAGATATATATGTATATAGATATATATATATATATAGATATATATATATATATATATATATATATATATATATATATATATCTATACATACATATATATATATATATATATAAATATATATATATATATATATATATATACATATGTATATATATATATATATATATGTATTAAGTTGGTAGGAAAATAATTGCGGAAATAAAAATTATTGTCCTTTAATATTTTTCTACGGCCGTATTTATAGGAGAAAAAATCTGAAAAAAATATATATTATACAGAATTTAATTCTCTTTCTAACAATATATTATTTATTGACTCATTTTAAAAATTTACTAACAGAAAACCGATCCACAAACGTGCGACATGATTTCACACGAGAATCCTCTCCTTTATGATTTTTCTACGGCCATATTTATACCAGAAAAAATCTAAAAAAAATATATATTGTACAGAATTTAATCCTCTTTCTGAAAATATGTCTTTTATTGACTTATTTTGAAAATTTACTAACAGAAAACCGATCCACAAACGTGCGACACGTGTTTCACGCGAAAATAAAAATCATTCTCATTTAAGGTTTTTCTACGCCCGTATTTATACTAGAAAAAATCTGAAAAAAATACAAGTTATAAAGAATTCAATTCTCTTTCAAGTAGTGTCCAATTTTTCGAATTCGCACGAAAATCAACCGAGATACATGTAAAAAACCAACGGTGTGTATCCGACGACTGACTGCAAATCACAGTCGAGTCCGTACCGGTCGACTGTCTTCTCTGACGGGCTCGAACCCGGCACAGTTCTGTGTTTCCTATTGATTGGCATCTCGTGCTCGACCATATCGGACCGATATACTCGTACAGGATTTCATTTCTGTTTTCTGCAATAGGAAAAATCGATCCGCGGTGCAAGTCCGCGCAGACCTTCGGCGACGGCCCGACACGGCCGTATGCACCGACGTGTCGTGCCGTCGTGTGTACAGGAAACGCTGATTAATGTGTGCTGATAGCACGCACACACATATATACACACACACGCACACAGTGTGTCACGCGACCGGACGATTAGATCTCGAGACCGGTCGAGAACAACACAGGAGCGATTCCGATCAAAAACCTGTTCGCAGAGGTCACGTGTTCGATGCACATACATAACCTCACCCACTCTCACACCCCCTCTCGCTCCCCCACCCCCTCTCCGTCTCACACACATGTTGAAAGAACTCGAAGAGTGTGTGAAGAAGGGCGGACCGGCGAAAATGGTCGACCGAGCGCACGAAAAGCGTCGACGGGACGCACGCACGCACGCACCTATCTGTCTGTCCGTCTGCGTGCCGAAACCGATTTGATTTCCGGCGACGGTCGCGTCCACTGTCGTTGTTTGTTCGTGCGGGGGCGTCGACCGTTCGAGTGCTTCCCCGTACGGTCGAAACGGCTGATCGACGCCGTCTGTTGCGAGACTATGAGCAGAAAGGTGTGAAAATCTGGTTCGTTCGATTGATATCTGGTCGGATCGTTCGATTTTCAACTATAACAGGTCCAAAAATCGTCTTAAAGCAAGTGAAACTGACTTTAGACTGAATACACTTTTTCGGACTGGATTTCTTATCGATTTTAAGACAGATTTGTCATATTTTCGGTCAGAAATGAATACGAAAATTGTATCTAATGTTATAGAAAGTGACTTAAGTATCTTATAATTACTGTTTTCAAGGATAACAGCTTCGAAAATCGTCTTAAAATAAGTCAAACTGACTTTAGACTGGATTTCTTATCGATTTTAAGTCAGATTTATCATATTTTTGGCCAGAAATGAATATGAAAATTGTACGGAATATTATAGAGAGCGACTTAAGTATCTTATAAATACTATTTATAAGGATAACAGGTTCGAAAATCGTCTTAAAATAAGTCAAACTGACTAGACTGGATTTTTTATCGATTTTAAGACAGATTTATCATATTTTTGGCCAGAAATGAATGCCAAATTATATGTTTTATTATTAAGAGCGCCTTAAGTGTCTTATATTTATTATTTACAAGGATTACAGGTTCAAAAATCGTCTTAAAATAGGTCAAACGGACTTTAGACTGGATTTCTTATCGATTTTAAGACAGATTTATCATATTTTTGGCCAGAAATGAATATGAAAATTGTATTTAATATTATAGAGAGTGACTTAAGTGTCTTATAATTACTATTTAGAATTATTACAGGTTCGAAAATTCTCTTGAAACAAGTTAAAATGACTTTAGACTGAATTTCATGTCCATTTACATACAGATTTATCAAATTTTTGGTCAGAAATGAATACTGAATTGTATTTTATATTATAGAGAGCGACTTAAGTATCTTATAAATACTATTTATAAGGATAATAGGTTCGAAAGTCGTCTTAAAATAAGTCAAACTGACTAGACTGGATTTTTTTATCGATTTTAAGACAGATTTATCATATTTATGGCCAGAAATGAATATGAAAATTGCATGGAATGTTATAGAGAGTGCCTTAAGTGTCTTATATTTATTATTTAGAATGATTACAGGTTCGAAAGTCGTCCTAAAACAAGCCAAACTGACATAAGACTTGATACACTTTTTCAAGCAGAACTTCTCATCCATTTTAAGAATAATTTATCGTCTTTTTGTCCAGGAATGATACCGAAATTATATTAAATATCATACAGAGTACTTGAATCATCATAAAATTCATATTTTCAAGGATAAAAGATCCAAAAATCATCTCAAAACTAACCAAATCGACTTAAGACCTGATACACTTTCTCCTACTGGCTTTCTCATTCTTTCTGAAGACTTTATCGTTTTTTCCCTCCATAAATCGATACCGAAAATCTATAAAACATTACACAGCACTTTCTTGACATTCTAAAAAGTCTGTTTTACAAGATAAAAATTCAAAAATCGTCCTGAAACAATCCAACATGACTTAACACTTGATACACTTTTTCAAGCAGAATTTCTCAGCGATTTCAAGAACAATTTATCGACTTTTCTTCCAGAAATGATACCGAAATTAGATTAAGTATCATACATAGCACTCTACTCATCCTACAATTTATATTTTTAAGGATAAAAGATCCAAAAATCATCTCAAAACAAACCAAATCGACCTAAGACTTGATACACTTTCTCAGACTGGATTTCTCATCCATTTCGATGACTGTCTTTCGTTTTTCCTCCGAAAATCGATACCGAAAATCTATAAAACGTTACACAACACTTTCTTGACATTCTAAAAAGTCTGTTTTACAAGATAAAAATCCAAAAATCGTCGTGATACAAATCAAACTGACTTAAGACTTGATACACTTTTTCAACCAGAATTTTTCATCGACTTCAAGACCAATTTATCGCCTTTTCGTCCATAAATGATACCGAAATTACATTAAATACCATACATAGCACTCTAATCATCCTCCAATTTATATTTTTAACGTTAAAAGATCCAAAAATCATCTCAGAACAAACCAAATCGACATAAGACTTGATACACATTCTCATCCTTTTTGAGGACTATTTATCGTTTTTTTTCCTCCAAAAATCAATCAAAAAATCACACAGCACTCTCTCCACATCCTCAAAAGCCCGTTTCACAAGACAAAAAATCCAAAAACCCGTCCATCGACCGGCCAAACGTTCCGGCACGTCCGACTTACACATCTTCCCATCATCCCTTCACCATTTTCCCGCCCGTCCCGGTCGATTTTCCCCCTCATCTCCCTAGAACCGATGAAAATCGAATAACGGAATGTAAACAGAACATAAGAGTACTTTTCGGTCACTCGTACGATAGAAAGAGTGCCGTGTGACGCCGTGCGGTAATCGACGGACCGATTTCGAGCGCGTTCGCCTGATCGGCGTCGATAAGGGAGGCGCGCGTTCGATGCCGTGCCGTGAATGAGACACAAATTAGGTTCGGTATCGGGTCGCGGCTCGTTTGTACGTCGTTCGGTGCGCGATGGATGCGCGGATATCGCTCGATCGAGCGACCACCCTCGACACCTTCGACATACTTGACACCCTCGACACGCTTTTTCACCCCCAAACCGTCCTCCGACGCTTCTTTCACACGGTGTCGATCATTAACCGTGTGCACGTCTCGGACGGTCACCTCGACACACTCGAGCTCCCTCGTCCGTTGATACCCCCCACACACTCTCTCTCCCTCTCTCTCTCTCGCTCTCACACACACACACACACACACACACACCGTACCTCCCTCCCACCCAAACTGTACACAATAAACACACATACAGCTGACGGGTCGGACCGACGCTCGACTGGCGTCAGTTTTTCTGGCGCCAGTCGCCAGTTCGAGCCTCGGCCGACGAATCAAACTCGACGACGACACACACACACACACACACACACACGTGTACGTGTGTGCGTTTGTTTACTGTTATCTCTGAAGAATTCCGTCCGAGACGTCGAGATTTATGCGCGACGAGCGGATCAATAAAAATTCTACCGAAAGCCTGTCGAAAACGGTCGCCGCGGTCCGCAGTTCGAGTCTCTTCTGTCGACGCATCGACGGGTTCGTTCAACCGGCGATAATCCGTGCGACGGGAGAGCCGTGATCTCCCCGAATATACAAGTTCGCTGTTCGTTCGATGGTCGAACATTAAACGGACTTTCTTTTGTTACTTGTCATTGGATGGACGGCCGGCCGTCGAAAGTTCTGCGGTTCGGTTTTGAAACGGTCGTTAAACGGGCGTTAATCGTCGTCTACTAATCGGTTAATTGATGGATTTAGATTGGAAATTGTTTGATTGGGTGTCTGGGATGATTTGGAAATCGTTATAGTTCCAGTTCGGATCTCGGTCGTCGGTTAAATGGGGTTTTTGGAGAGAATCTGGTCGTTAAACGGTCGTTAATCGTTGGATAATTCGTTAATTGACATGTAAATTCCTGATTTTGATTAAATATTCTTTGGGGAAGAGTCCGAGATGAGTTTTAAACCTATATAGTTCCAGTTCGAACCTCACTTGTCGATTCAGTGAGGTTATTGGATAGAAACTGGTCGTTAAACGGTCGTTAATCGTTGGATAATCCGTTAATTGACATGTAAATTTTTGATTTTGATTAAATATTCTTTGGGGAAGAGTCCGAGATGAGTTTTAAACTTATATAGTTCCAGTTCGAATCTCAGTCGTCGATTCAAAAGGGTTTTTGGATAGAATCTGGTCGTTAAACGGCCGTTAATCGCTGAATAATCCGTTAATTGACAAGTAAATTTTTGATTTTGATCGAATATTCATCCAGTGAGAGTTTTAGATGATTTTCGAACTTATATAGTTACATTTCGAATCTCACTTGTCGATTTAGTGAGGTTATTGGATAGAAAGTGGTCGTTAAACGGCCGTTAGTTGTTGTATAATCCGTTAATTGACATGTAAATTCCTGATTTTGATTAAATATTCTTTGGGGAAGAGTCCGAGATGAGTTTTAAACCTATATAGTTCCAGTTCGAATCTCAGTCGTCGATTCAGAAGGGTTTTTGGATAGAAAATGGTCGTTAAACGGCCGTTAATCGTTGGATAATCCGTTAATTGACATGTAAATTCCTGATTTTAATTAAATATTTTTTGGGGAAGAGTCCGAGATGATTTTTAAACCTATATAGTTCCATTTCGAATCTCAGTCGTCGATTCAGAAGGGTTTTTGGATAGAAAATGGTCGTTAAACGGCCGTTAATCGTTGGATAATCCGTTAATTGACATGTAAATTCCTGATTTTAATTAAATATTTTTTGGGGAAGAGTCCGAGATGATTTTTAAACCTATATAGTTCCATTTCGAATCTCAGTCGTCGATTCAGAAAGGTTTTTGGATAGAAACTGGTCGTTAAACGGCCGTTAATCGTTGAATAATCCGTTAATTAACAAGTAAATTTTCTATTTTGATTTAATATTCTTCGAGTGAGAGTTTTAGATGATTTTTGAACTTATATAGTTCCATTTCGAACCTCACTTGTCGATTCAGTGAGGTTATTGGATAGAAAATGGTCGTTAAGCGGTCGTTAATTGTTCGATAATCCGTTAATTGATAAATAAAATCATTATTTTGATTAAATATTCTTTGGGGAAGAGTCTGAGATGATTTCTAAACCTATTTATTTCCAGTTCGAATCTTATTCGTTGATTAAATAGGGTTGTTAGAGAGAAACTGGTCGTTAAACGGTCGTTAATCACCGGATAATTCGTTAATTGACAAATAAGTTCCTGATTTTGATTAAATTTTCTTTGAGAATGAGGCTGAAATAATTTTTGAACCTATATAGTTCAATTTTAAATCTCTTTCGTCGATAAAGTGAGGTACTTGGAGAGAAAATGGTCGTTAAGCGGTCGTTAATCGTTCGATAATCCGTTAATTGATAAATAAAATCATTATTTTGATTAAATATTCTTTGGGGAAGAGTCTGAGATGATTTTAAACCTATATAGTTCCATTTCGAATCGCAGTCGTCGATTCAGAAGGATTTTTGGATAGAAAATGGTAGTTAAACGGCCGTTTATCTTTGAATAATGCGTTAATTGACATGTAAATTCCTGATTTTTATTAAATATTCCTTGGGGAAGAGTCCGAGATGAGTTTTAAACCTATATAGTTCTATTTCGAACCTCATTTTTCGATTCAGTGATGTTATTGGATAGAAACTGGTCGTTAAACCGCCGTTAATCGTTCGATAATCCATTAATTGATCAATAAATTCATTATTTTGATTAAATATTCTTTGGGGAAGAATCTGAGATGAGTTTTAAACCTATATATTTCCAGTTCGAATCTTATTCGTTGATTAAATGGAGTTGTAAGTGAGAAACTGGTCGTTAAACGGTCGTTAATCGCTGAATAATCCGTTAATTGACAAATGAGTTCCTGATTTTCATTGAATTTTCTTTAAGAATGAGTCTGAAATAATTTTTGAACCAATACAGTTCCATTTTAAATCTCATTCGTCGATTAGGTGAGGTTGTTGGAGAGAAAATGGTCGTTAAACGGCCGTTAATCGTTAAATAATCCGTTAACAACTGAGACTTAAATAGGAAATATTAGGAATTGAAAATCATTCAGTATCATTATTTAATACAATTTTAATCTTTTAGATTGATTTATGCAATAATTATTCGTTTTATTTAGAATTAACGGCCGACTGAAAAGTCGTTATTTTTATTTAGGAGAGATTTGAGTCACAACTGAGACTCAAACAGGCAATATTACGGTTTTAAAATCACTCTACGACCTTACTTAATATAATTTTTTATCTTATGAATTGATTTATTAAATCATTTTACGTTTCATTTAGAATTAACGTCCGTTATAGCACTGAACAATCATTATTTTTATTTAAGACAGATTTAAGTCACGAGTGAGACTCGAACAGGCGATATTACGGTTTTAAAATCACTCTACGACCTTACCTAATATAATCTGTATCTTGTGAATTGATTTATTAAATCATTTTTCGTTTCGTTTAGAATTAACGGCCGTTATCCTACTTAACAATCTTTATTTTCATTTAAGACAGATTCAAGTCACGAGTGAGACTTGAATAGGCAATATTAAGAATTGAAAATCATTCAGTGTCATTATTTAATATAATTTTAATGTTTTAAATTGATTTATGCAATAATTATTCGTTCTATTTAGAATTAACGGCCGACTGAAAAGTCGTTATTTTTATTTAGGAGAGATTTGAGTCACAAGTGAGACTCGAACAGGCGATATTACGGTTTTAAAATCACTCTATGACCTTACTTAATATAATTTGTATCTTATGAATTGATTTATTAAATCATTTTTCGTTTCAGTTAGAATTAACGGCCGTTTTAGCACTGAACAATCGTTATTTTTATTTGAGTCAGATTTAAGTCACGAGTGAGACTTGAAGAGGCAATATTAAGAATTGAAAATCATTCAGTGTCATTATTTAATATAATTTTAATGTTTTAGATTGATTTATGCAATAATTATTCGTTTTATTTAGAATTAACGGCCGACTGAAAAGTCATTATTTTTATTTAGGAGAGATTTGAGTCACAACTGAGACTCGAACAGACAATATTACGGTTTTAAAATCACTCTATGACCTTACTCAATATAATTTGTATCTTGTGAATTGATTTATTAACTCATTTTTCGTTTCATTTAGAATTAACGGCCGGCTGAAAAGTCGTTATTTTTATTAGGAGAGATTTAAGTCACGAGTGAGACTTGAATAGGCAATATTAAGAATTGAAAATCATTCAGTACCATTATTTAATACAATTTTAATGTTTTAGATTCATTTATGAAAGAATTATTCGTTTCAGTTAGAATTAACGGCCGTCATACCACCGAACAATCATTATTTTTATTTATGTCTGATTTTAGTCACGAGTGAGACTCGAACAGGCGATATTACGGTTTTAAAATCACTCTATGACCTTACTTAATATAATTTGTATCTTATAAATTGATTTATTAAATCATTTTTCGTTTCATTTAGAATTAACGGCCGTTATAGCACAGACAATCTTTATTTTCATTTAAGTCGGATTTGAGTCACAAGTGAGACTCGAACAGGCGATATTACGGTTTTAAAATCACTCTACGACCTTACCTAATATAGTCTGTATCTTATGAATTGATTTATTAAATCATATCTCGTTTTATTTAGAATTAACGGCCGTTATAGCACTGAACAATCATTATTTTTATTTAAGTCGGATTTAAGTCACGAGTGAGACTTGAATAGGCAATATTAGGATTTGAAAATCATTCAGTATCATTATTCAATATAATTTTAATGTTTTAGATTGATTTATGCAATAATTATTCGTTTTATTTAGAATTAACGGCCGTTATACCACTGAACAATCATTATTTTTATTTAAGACAGATTTAAGTCACAAGTGAGACTCGAACAGGCGATATTACGGTTTCAAAATCACTCTACGAGCTTACTGAATACAATTTGTATCTTGTGAATTGATTTATTAAATCATTTTTCGTTTCATTTAGAATTAACGGCCGTCATACCACCGAACAATCATTATTTTTATTTAAGTCGGATTTAAGTCACGAGTGAGACTTGAATAGGCAATATTAGGATTTGAAAATCATTCAGTATCTTTATTTAATACAATTTTAACCTTTTAGATTGATTTATGAAATAATGATTCGTTTTATTTAGAATTAACGGCCGACTGTAAAGTCGTTATTTTTATTTAGGAGAGATTTAAGTCACAACTGAGACTCAAACAGGCAATATTACGGTAAAAATTCTAGACCACCGGGTCCCCTTAAAGAAATACAGGCTTGCCGCATGTCGTTTCGAATCTTACACGACGCCGAATTCTTTTCTGTGTAATAAAAAATCACTCAAACACGCACACGCACGCACGCAGTGCGTGCGTGTGTGTGTGTGTGTATGGAAAAACCTTCATCCGTTGTAACACAAAACAAACATGAGGGAAAAAACTCTCACCGAACACGCCGTCAGAAGAAAGCTTCGAACAATGACAGCGCGCACAAAAAAGCTCTCTGTACTCACACATACGCACACATACACACATATACACATATACACACACACATCGACTGTATTAAAAATGCACTGCGGCTTTCGGGTTGCAAATAACGACCAGAAGGGGCTCACTTCAATGTCTGTACATACGTTTTTTATACTCTATTTTATTTATTATTTATTGACCGTTCGGTCGACTTGAATATATTTATATTCATATACATATATATATATATATATATATATATGTATATATATATATATATTCATATATATATATGTATATATATAATATGTAAAAGGGTAGTGTTGTAAATTCATTGGTTAAGCTTTTTGTAGAATTCACAGCACGTTCCGTGCCAAAAAAAGGGGACTCGAGCTCGAAACGACGGATCAACATCTATTGGACGATGTTCAACGGTCGAAAGGATAAAATAGGAGTTGTAACAGGTGGGCTGAAAAGTTCGTAGGCTTGCATAGAAAAAAATTTTTTTTGATAGAATTTGATTTTATTATTCAATATAGTTCCGTTCGAGGGCGATGCAACGATCATAGCGGTCATACAATTTTTCGATACCATTTTTATAATACGATTTGTCTTTAGCCTCAAAATAGGCTTCAGTTTCGGCGCAGTCCACTCGGCTGACTGTCGATTGGACTCCGGTGTGAAATGATCGAGCCATGTTTCATCCATCGTCACATATCGACGCGAAAATTCGGATTTATTACGATTGAACAGCTCCGAACACTCCTTAGAATCGTCGATTCGTTGTTGTTTTTGGTCGATTGTGAGCTCGCGCGGCGCCCACTTTGAACAGAGCTTTCGCATATCCAAATATTCATGCACGATATGACCGACACGTTCCTTTGATATCTTTAGGGTCTCAGCTGTCTCGATCGACTTCACTTTACGGTTATCAAAAATCATTTTGTGGACTTTTTTGATGTTTTCGTCGGTGACAGCCTCTTTGGGGCGTCCACTGCGTGCATCGTCCTCGGTGCTCATTTCGCCTCGTTTGAATTCAGCAAACCACTTCTCTACGGTTGATTTTCCTGGTGCAGAGTCCGAATAATGTTTATTAAGCCGAGCCTTGGCTTCAGCAATATTTTTTTTCGCCGAAAAGCAATGCTTTATTAACACACGAAATTCGTTTTTATCCAATTTCTTCAAGGTAACAAAAGTTCTTCCACTAAAAATGCTATAACTCAGATACTAATAGTGCAACAGCTGTCAAATTTATACACGCGTCTTTTGAAGGTTAGGGCTAACTAAAAATCATATGGATTTGATACTAGTAGCGCCATCTATGTGTCAGCCTACGAACTTTTCAGCCCACCTATTATACATGCCGTGTACACACTGTCATACATACATATTTGTATGCGTGAATGTGTGAGAGATATAAGGAAAATAATCAAGTCGGAAATTCGAATCGAGCGCGCTCGGAGAACAGTAATAAGAGATCCGTCGTTCGGACGGACGGGACTGTCAGATCATGTCAGATTATTAAAATTTTAATGAGCGGAATGAGCGGATCGTGTCGGCTTTAGACCGGATCGAATGGTTCGAATCGATCGATTGTGGATCTTAGTTCGAGGATATGAAGAGGAATATGTCAGATCCGGCCGTGTTCCCGGTGTAAAGCCGGGTGGAACGGAACCGGATGTAGATATTTTGGCGGGATTCTGTTTCCCTTATGAAAATATTAATTTTTTACTCACTTTTTGAACAACTTTCCATATTATTTACATGTTTTAATACATAAATTAATCCAAGAATCGAATTTTCGGATAGAAATTCGATTCAGGGAGCAGGGAGTCGCCTGTAGCCATTTTGTCGCGATTCCATTTCGAGTCCCTTCTCAAGATATAGACTTTTACTCACTTTCTGAACAACTATCCATTTTATTTACATGTTTT
>CM068325.1:597500-663394 GCA_034766995.1 Acanthacorydalis orientalis | reverse complement strand
GATATTATCACTGAAATATCGTTTTTGTCGCTTGAAATTGCGATATTTTTCATATAAACGTGATTTTCAACGACCAGACTCGATATTTGACGAAAAATGTTGCAACTTTTATATAAAACTAACTTATTTTGACTTAAATAACACCAAATATGTATACATTTTTGATAAATTCTGTGATATTATCACTGAAGTAGCGTTTTTGTCGCTTGAAATTGCGATATTTTTCATATAAACGTGATTTTCAACGACCAGACTCGAGAATTGTTCAAAAATATTGCAACTTTTATATAGAACTGACATACTTTTACTGAAATAACACGAAATATGTGTACATTTTTGATAAATTCTGTGATATTATCACTGAAATAGCGTTTTTGTCGCTTGAAATAGCGATATTTTTCATATAAACGTGATTTTCAACGACCAGACTCGATATTTGACGAAAAATGTTGCAACTTTTATATAGAACTAACTTATTTTGACTGAAATAACACCAAATATGTATACATTTTTGATAAATTCTGTGATATTATCACTGAAGTAGCGTTTTTGTCGCTTGAAATTGCGATATTTTTCATATAAACGTGATTTTCAACGACCAGACTCGAGAATTGTTCAAAAATATTGCAACTTTTATATAGAACTGACATACTTTTACTGAAATAACACGAAATATGTGTACATTTTTGATAAATTCTGTGATATTATCACTGAAATAGCGTTTTTGTCGCTTGAAATTGCGATATTTTTCATATAAACGTGATTTTCAACGACCAGACTCGATATTTGACGAAAAATGTTGCAACTTTTATATAGAACTAACTTATTTTGACTTAAATAACACCAAATATGTGTACATTTTTGATAAATTCTGTGATATTATCACTGAAATAGCGTTTTTGTCGCTTGAAATTGCGATATTTTTCATATAAACGTGATTTTCAACGACCAGACTCGAGAATTGTTCAAAAATATTGCAACTTTTATATAGAACTGACATACTTTTACTGAAATAACACGAAATATGTGTACATTTTTGATAAATTCTGTGATATTATCACTGAAGTAGCGTTTTTGTCGCTTGAAATTGCGATATTTTTCATATAAACGTGATTTTCAACGACCAGACTCGATATTTGACGAAAAATGTTGCAACTTTTATATAGAACTAACATATTTTGACTGAAATAACACGAAATATGTGTACATTTTTGATAAATTCTGTGATATTATCACTGAAGTAGCGTTTTTGTCGCTTGAAATTGCGATATTTTTCATATAAACGTGATTTTCAACGACCAGACTCGAGAATTGTTCAAAAATATTGCAACTTTTATATAGAACTGACATACTTTTACTGAAATAACACGAAATATGTGTACATTTTTGATAAATTCTGTGATATTATCACTGAAGTAGCGTTTTTGTCGCTTGAAATTGCGATATTTTTCATATAAACGTGATTTTCAACGACCAGACTCGATATTTGACGAAAAATGTTGCAACTTTTATATAGAACTAACTTATTTTGACTGAAATAACACCAAATATGTGTACATTTTTGGTAAATTCTGTGATATTATCACTGAAATAGCGTTTTTGTCGCTTGAAATTGCGATATTTTTCATATAAACGTGATTTTCAACGACCAGACTCGAGAATTGTTCAAAAATATTGCAACTTTTATATAGAACTAACTTATTTTGACTGAAATAACACGAAATATGTGTACATTTTTGATAAATTCTGTGATATTATCACTGAAATAGCGTTTTTGTCGCTTGAAATTGCGATATTTTTCATATAAACGTGATTTTCAACGACCAGACTCGATATTTGACGAAAAATGTTGCAACTTTTATATAGAACTAACTTATTTTGACTGAAATAACACCAAGTATGTATACATTTTTGATAAATTCTGTGATATTATCACTGAAATAGCGTTTTTGTCGCTTGAAATTGCGATATTTTTCATATAAACGTGATTTTCAACGACCAGACTCGAGAATTGTTCAAAAATATTGCAACTTTTATATAGAACTGACATACTTGACTGAAATAACACGAAATATGTGTACATTTTTGATAAATTCTGTGATATTATCACTGAAATAGCGTTTTTGTCGCTTGAAATTGCGATATTTTTCATATAAACGTGATTTTCAACGACCAGACTCGAGAATTGTTCAAAAATATTGCAACTTTTATATAGAACTGACATACTTTTACTGAAATAACACGAAATATGTGTACATTTTTGATAAATTCTGTGATATTATCACTGAAATAGCGTTTTTGTCGCTTGAAATTGCGATATTTTTCATATAAACGTGATTTTCAACGACCAGACTCGAGAATTGTTCAAAAATATTGCAACTTTTATATAGAACTGACATACTTTTACTGAAATAACACGAAATATGTGTACATTTTTGATAAATTCTGTGATATTATCACTGAAGTAGCGTTTTTGTCGCTTGAAATTGCGATATTTTTCATATAAACGTGATTTTCAACGACCAGACTCGATATTTGACGAAAAATGTTGCAACTTTTATATAGAACTAACTTATTTTGACTGAAATAACACCAAATATGTATACATTTTTGGTAAATTCTGTGATATTATCACTGAAATAGCGTTTTTGTCGCTTGAAATTGCGATATTTTTCATATAAACGTGATTTTCAACGACCAGACTCGAGAATTGTTCAAAAATATTGCAACTTTTATATAGAACTGACATACTTTTACTGAAATAACACGAAATATGTGTACATTTTTGATAAATTCTGTGATATTATCACTGAAGTAGCGTTTTTGTCGCTTGAAATTGCGATATTTTTCATATAAACGTGATTTTCAACGACCAGACTCGATATTTGACGAAAAATGTTGCAACTTTTATATAGAACTAACTTATTTTGACTGAAATAACACCAAATATGTATACATTTTTGGTAAATTCTGTGATATTATCACTGAAATAGCGTTTTTGTCGCTTGAAATTGCGATATTTTTCATATAAACGTGATTTTCAACGACCAGACTCGAGAATTGTTCAAAAATATTGCAACTTTTATATAGAACTGACATACCTTTACTGAAATAACAAGAAATATGTGTACATTTTTGATAAATTCTGTGATATTATCACTGAAGTAGCGTTTTTGTCGCTTGAAATTGCGATATTTTTCATATAAACGTGATTTTCAACGACCAGACTCGAGAATTGTTCAAAAATATTGCAACTTTTATATAGAACTGACATACTTTTACTGAAATAACACGAAATATGTGTACATTTTTGATAAATTCTGTGATATTATCACTGAAGTAGCGTTTTTGTCGCTTGAAATTGCGATATTTTTCATATAAACGTGATTTTCAACGACCAGACTCGAGAATTGTTCAAAAATATTGCAACTTTTATATAGAACTGACATACTTTTACTGAAATAACACGAAATATGTGTACATTTTTGATAAATTCTGTGATATTATCACTGAAATAGCGTTTTTGTCGCTTGAAATTGCGATATTTTTCATATAAACGTGATTTTCAACGACCAGACTCGAGAATTGTTCAAAAATATTGCAACTTTTATATAAAACTAACTTATTTTGACTGAAATAACACGAAATATGTGTACATTTTTGATAAATTCTGTGATATTATCACTGAAGTAGCGTTTTTGTCGCTTGAAATTGCGATATTTTTCATATAAACGTGATTTTCAACGACCAGACTCGAGAATTGTTCAAAAATGTTGCAACTTTTATATAAAACTAACTTATTTTGACTGAAATAACACGAAACATGTATACATTTTTTGTAAATTCTGTGATATTATCACTGAAGTAGCGTTTTTGTCGCTTGAAATTGCGATATTTTTCATATAAACGTGATTATCAACGACCAGACTCGATATTTGACGAAAAATGTTGCAACTTTTATATAAAACTAACTTATTTTGACTTAAATAACACCAAATATGTATACATTTTTGATAAATTCTGTGATATTATCACTGAAGTAGCGTTTTTGTCGCTTGAAATTGCGATATTTTTCATATAAACGTGATTTTCAACGACCAGACTCGAGAATTGTTCAAAAATATTGCAACTTTTATATAGAACTGACATACTTTTACTGAAATAACACGAAATATGTGTACATTTTTGATAAATTCTGTGATATTATCACTGAAGTAGCGTTTTTGTCGCTTGAAATTGCGATATTTTTCATATAAACGTGATTTTCAACGACCAGACTCGATATTTGACGAAAAATGTTGCAACTTTTATATAGAACTAACTTATTTTGACTGAAATAACACCAAATATGAATACATTTTTGGTAAATTCTGTGATATTATCACTGAAATAGCGTTTTTGTCGCTTGAAATTGCGATATTTTTCATATAAACGTGATTTTCAACGACCAGACTCGAGAATTGTTCAAAAATATTGCAACTTTTATATAGAACTGACATACCTTTACTGAAATAACAAGAAATATGTGTACATTTTTGATAAATTCTGTGATATTATCACTGAAATAGCGTTTTTGTCGCTTGAAATTGCGATATTTTTCATATAAACGTGATTTTCAACGACCAGACTCGATATTTGACGAAAAATGTTGCAACTTTTATATAAAACTAACTTATTTTGACTGAAATAACACCAAATATGTATACATTTTTGATAAATTCTGTGATATTATCACTGAAGTAGCGTTTTTGTCGCTTGAAATTGCGATATTTTTCATATAAACGTGATTTTCAACGACCAGACTCGAGAATTGTTCAAAAATATTGCAACTTTTATATAGAACTGACATACTTTTACTGAAATAACACGAAATATGTGTACATTTTTGATAAATTCTGTGATATTATCACTGAAGTAGCGTTTTTGTCGCTTGAAATTGCGATATTTTTCATATAAACGTGATTTTCAACGACCAGACTCGAGAATTGTTCAAAAATATTGCAACTTTTATATAGAACTGACATACTTTTACTGAAATAACACGAAATATGTGTACATTTTTGATAAATTCTGTGATATTATCACTGAAGTAGCGTTTTTGTCGCTTGAAATTGCGATATTTTTCATATAAACGTGATTTTCAACGACCAGACTCGAGAATTGTTCAAAAATATTGCAACTTTTATATAGAACAGACATACTTTTACTGAAATAACACGAAATATGTGTACATTTTTGATAAATTCTGTGATATTATCACTGAAGTAGCGTTTTTGTCGCTTGAAATTGCGATATTTTTCATATAAACGTGATTTTCAACGACCAGACTCGATATTTGACGAAAAATGTTGCAACTTTTATATAGAACTAACTTATTTTGACTGAAATAACACGAAATATGTGTACATTTTTGATAAATTCTGTGATATTATCACTGAAATAGCGTTTTTGTCGCTTGAAATTGCGATATTTTTCATATAAACGTGATTTTCAACGACCAGACTCGAGAATTGTTCAAAAATATTGCAACTTTTATATAGAACTGACATACTTTTACTGAAATAACACGAAATATGTGTACATTTTTGATAAATTCTGTGATATTATCACTGAAGTAGCGTTTTTGTCGCTTGAAATTGCGATATTTTTCATATAAACGTGATTTTCAACGACCAGACTCGATATTTGACGAAAAATGTTGCAACTTTTATATAGAACTAACTTATTTTGACTGAAATAACACCAAATATGTGTACATTTTTGATAAATTCTGTGATATTATCACTGAAATAGCGTTTTTGTCGCTTGAAATTGCGATATTTTTCATATAAACGTGATTTTCAACGACCAGACTCGAGAATTGTTCAAAAATATTGCAACTTTTATATAGAACTGACATACTTTTACTGAAATAACACGAAATATGTGTACATTTTTGATAAATTCTGTGATATTATCACTGAAATAGCGTTTTTGTCGCTTGAAATAGCGATATTTTTCATATAAACGTGATTTTCAACGACCAGACTCGGGAATTGTTCAATAATATTGCAACTTTTATATAAAACTAACTTATTTTGACTGAAATAACACCAAATATGTATACATTTTTGGTAAATTCTGTGATATAATCACTTAAATAGCGTTTTTGTCGCTTGAAATTGCGATATTTTTCATATAAACGTGATTTTCAACGACCAGACTCGAGAATTGTTCAAAAATATTGCAACTTTTATATAGAACTGACATACTTTTACTGAAATAACACGAAATATGTGTACATTTTTGATAAATTCTGTGATATTATCACTGAAGTAGCGTTTTTGTCGCTTGAAATTGCGATATTTTTCATATAAACGTGATTTTCAACGACCAGACTCGAGAATTGTTCAAAAATATTGCAACTTTTATATAAAACTAACTTATTTTGACTGAAATAACACGAAATATGTGTACATTTTTGATAAATTCTGTGATATTATCACTGAAGTAGCGTTTTTGTCGCTTGAAATTGCGATATTTTTCATATAAACGTGATTTTCAACGACCAGACTCGATATTTGACGAAAAATGTTGCAACTTTTATATAGAACTAACTTATTTTGACTGAAATAACACCAAATATGAATACATTTTTGGTAAATTCTGTGATATTATCACTGAAATAGCGTTTTTGTCGCTTGAAATTGCGATATTTTTCATATAAACGTGATTTTCAACGACCAGACTCGAGAATTGTTCAAAAATATTGCAACTTTTATATAGAACTGACATACCTTTACTGAAATAACACGAAATATGTGTACATTTTTGATAAATTCTGTGATATTATCACTGAAGTAGCGTTTTTGTCGCTTGAAATTGCGATATTTTTCATATAAACGTGATTTTCAACGACCAGACTCGATATTTGACGAAAAATGTTGCAACTTTTATATAGAACTAACTTATTTTGACTGAAATAACACCAAATATGTATACATTTTTGATAAATTCTGTGATATTATCACTGAAGTAGCGTTTTTGTCGCTTGAAATTGCGATATTTTTCATATAAACGTGATTTTCAACGACCAGACTCGAGAATTGTTCAAAAATATTGCAACTTTTATATAGAACTGACATACTTTTACTGAAATAACACGAAATATGTGTACATTTTTGATAAATTCTGTGATATTATCACTGAAGTAGCGTTTTTGTCGCTTGAAATTGCGATATTTTTCATATAAACGTGATTTTCAACGACCAGACTCGATATTTGACGAAAAATGTTGCAACTTTTATATAGAACTAACTTATTTTGACTGAAATAACACCAAATATGTGTACATTTTTGATAAATTCTGTGATATTATCACTGAAATAGCGTTTTTGTCGCTTGAAATTGCGATATTTTTCATATAAACGTGATTTTCAACGACCAGACTCGAGAATTGTTCAAAAATATTGCAACTTTTATATAGAACTGACATACTTTTACTGAAATAACACGAAATATGTGTACATTTTTGATAAATTCTGTGATATTATCACTGAAGTAGCGTTTTTGTCGCTTGAAATTGCGATATTTTTCATATAAACGTGATTTTCAACGACCAGACTCGATATTTGACGAAAAATGTTGCAACTTTTATATAAAACTAACTTATTTTGACTGAAATAACACGAAATATGTGTACATTTTTGATAAATTCTGTGATATTATCACTGAAGTAGCGTTTTTGTCGCTTGAAATTGCGATATTTTTCATATAAACGTGATTTTCAACGACCAGACTCGAGAATTGTTCAAAAATATTGCAACTTTTATATAAAACTAACTTATTTTGACTGAAATAACACGAAATATGTGTACATTTTTGATAAATTCTGTGATATTATCACTGAAGTAGCGTTTTTGTCGCTTGAAATTGCGATATTTTTCATATAAACGTGATTTTCAACGACCAGACTCGATATTTGACGAAAAATGTTGCAACTTTTATATAGAACTAACTTATTTTGACTGAAATAACACCAAATATGAATACATTTTTGGTAAATTCTGTGATATTATCACTGAAATAGCGTTTTTGTCGCTTGAAATTGCGATATTTTTCATATAAACGTGATTTTCAACGACCAGACTCGAGAATTGTTCAAAAATATTGCAACTTTTATATAGAACTGACATACTTTTACTGAAATAACACGAAATATGTGTACATTTTTGATAAATTCTGTGATATTATCACTGAAGTAGCGTTTTTGTCGCTTGAAATTGCGATATTTTTCATATAAACGTGATTTTCAACGACCAGACTCGATATTTGTCGAAAAATATTGCAACTTTTATATAGAACTAACATATTTTGACTGAAATAACACCAAATATGTATTCATTTTTGGTAAATTCTGTGATATTATCACTGAAATAGCGTTTTTGTCGCTTGAAATTGCGATATTTTTCATATAAACGTGATTTTTAACGACCAGACTCGAGAATTGTTCAAAAATATTGCAACTTTTATATAGAACTGACATACATTTACTGAAATAACACGAAATATGTGTACATTTTTGATAAATTCTGTGATATTATCACTGAAGTATCGTTTTTGTCGCTTGAAATTGCGATATTTTTCATATAAACGTGATTTTCAACGACCAGACTCGATATTTGACGAAAAATGTTGCAACTTTTATATAGAACTGACATACTTTTACTGAAATAACACGAAATATGTGTACATTTTTGATAAATTCTGTGATATTATCACTGAAGTAGCGTTTTTGTCGCTTGAAATTGCGATATTTTTCATATAAACGTGATTTTCAACGACCAGACTCGAGAATTGTTCAAAAATATTGCAACTTTTATATAGAACTGACATACTTTTACTGAAATAACACGAAATATGTGTACATTTTTGATAAATTCTGTGATATTATCACTGAAATAGCGTTTTTGTCGCTTGAAATTGCGATATTTTTCATATAAACGTGATTTTCAACGACCAGACTCGATATTTGACGAAAAATGTTGCAACTTTTATATAGAACTAACTTATTTTGACTGAAATAACACCAAATATGAATACATTTTTGGTAAATTCTGTGATATTATCACTGAAATAGCGTTTTTGTCGCTTGAAATTGCGATATTTTTCATATAAACGTGATTTTCTACGACCAGACTCGAGAATTGTTCAAAAATATTGCAACTTTTATATAGAACTGACATACTTTTACTGAAATAACACGAAATATGTGTACATTTTTGATAAATTCTGTGATATTATCACTGAAATAGCGTTTTTGTCGCTTGAAATAGATATATTTTTCATATAAACGTGATTTTCAACGACCAGACTCGATATTTGTCGAAAAATGTTGCATCTTTTATATAAAACTAACTTATTTTGACTGAAATAACACGAAATATGTGTACATTTTTGATAAATTCTGTGATATTATCACTGAAATAGCGTTTTTGTCGCTTGAAATTGCGATATTTTTCATATAAACGTGATTTTCAACGACCAGACTCGATATTTGTCGAAAAATGTTGCAACTTTTATATAGAACTAACATATTTTGACTGAAATAACACCAAATATGTATACATTTTTGGTAAATTCTGTGATATTATCACTGAAATAGCGTTTTTGTCGCTTGAAATTGCGATATTTTTCATATAAACGTGATTTTCAACGACCAGACTCGAGAATTGTTCAAAAATATTGCAACTTTTATATAGAACTGACATACTTTTACTGAAATAACACGAAATATGTGTACATTTTTGATAAATTCTGTGATATTATCACTGAAGTAGCGTTTTTGTCGCTTGAAATTGCGATATTTTTCATATAAACGTGATTTTCAACGACCAGACTCGATATTTGACGAAAAATGTTGCAACTTTTATATAGAACTAACTTATTTTGACTGAAATAACACCAAATATGAATACATTTTTGGTAAATTCTGTGATATTATCACTGAAATAGCGTTTTTGTCGCTTGAAATTGCGATATTTTTCATATAAACGTGATTTTCTACGACCAGACTCGAGAATTGTTCAAAAATATTGCAACTTTTATATAGAACTGACATACCTTTACTGAAATAACAAGAAATATGTGTACATTTTTGATAAATTCTGTGATATTATCACTGAAATATCGTTTTTGTCGCTTGAAATATCGATATTTTTCATATAAACGTGATTTTCAACGACCAGACTCGATATTTGACGAAAAATGTTGCAACTTTTATATAAAACTAACTTATTTTGACTTAAATAACACCAAATATGTATACATTTTTGATAAATTCTGTGATATTATCACTGAAGTAGCGTTTTTGTCGCTTGAAATTGCGATATTTTTCATATAAACGTGATTTTCAACGACCAGACTCGAGAATTGTTCAAAAATATTGCAACTTTTATATAGAACTAACTTATTTTGACTGAAATAACACGAAATATGTGTACATTTTTGATAAATTCTGTGATATTATCACTGAAGTAGCGTTTTTGTCGCTTGAAATTGCGATATTTTTCATATAAACGTGATTTTCAACGACCAGACTCGATATTTGACGAAAAATGTTGCAACTTTTATATAGAACTGACATACTTTTACTGAAATAACACGAAATATGTGTACATTTTTGATAAATTCTGTGATATTATCACTGAAGTAGCGTTTTTGTCGCTTGAAATTGCGATATTTTTCATATAAACGTGATTTTCAACGACCAGACTCGAGAATTGTTCAAAAATATTGCAACTTTTATATAGAACTGACATACTTTTACTGAAATAACACGAAATATGTGTACATTTTTGATAAATTCTGTGATATTATCACTGAAGTAGCGTTTTTGTCGCTTGAAATTGCGATATTTTTCATATAAACGTGATTTTCAACGACCAGACTCGATATTTGACGAAAAATGTTGCAACTTTTATATAGAACTAACTTATTTTGACTGAAATAACACCAAATATGTATACATTTTTGGTAAATTCTGTGATATTATCACTGAAATAGCGTTTTTGTCGCTTGAAATTGCGATATTTTTCATATAAACGTGATTTTCAACGACCAGACTCGAGAATTGTTCAAAAATATTGCAACTTTTATATAGAACTAACTTATTTTGACTGAAATAACACGAAATATGTGTACATTTTTGATAAATTCTGTGATATTATCACTGAAGTAGCGTTTTTGTCGCTTGAAATTGCGATATTTTTCATATAAACGTGATTTTCAACGACCAGACTCGATATTTGACGAAAAATGTTGCAACTTTTATATAAAACTAACTTATTTTGACTGAAATAACACCAAGTATGTATACATTTTTGATAAATTCTGTGATATTATCACTGAAATAGCGTTTTTGTCGCTTGAAATTGCGATATTTTTCATATAAACGTGATTTTCAACGACCAGACTCGAGAATTGTTCAAAAATATTGCAACTTTTATATAGAACTGACATACTTTTACTGAAATAACACGAAATATGTGTACATTTTTGATAAATTCTGTGATATTATCACTGAAGTAGCGTTTTTGTCGCTTGAAATTGCGATATTTTTCATATAAACGTGATTTTCAACGACCAGACTCGATATTTGACGAAAAATGTTGCAACTTTTATATAAAACTAACTTATTTTGACTTAAATAACACCAAATATGTGTACATTTTTGATAAATTCTGTGATATTATCACTGAAATATCGTTTTTGTCGCTTGAAATTGCGATATTTTTCATATAAACGTGATTTTCAACGACCAGACTCGAGAATTGTTCAAAAATATTGCAACTTTTATATAGAACTGACATACTTTTACTGAAATAACACGAAATATGTGTACATTTTTGATAAATTCTGTGATATTATCACTGAAGTAGCGTTTTTGTCGCTTGAAATTGCGATATTTTTCATATAAACGTGATTTTCAACGACCAGACTCGATATTTGACGAAAAATGTTGCAACTTTTATATAAAACTAACTTATTTTGACTGAAATAACACCAAATATGTATACATTTTTGATAAATTCTGTGATATTATCACTGAAGTAGCGTTTTTGTCGCTTGAAATTGCGATATTTTTCATATAAACGTGATTTTCAACGACCAGACTCGATATTTGTCGAAAAATGTTGCAACTTTTATATAGAACTAACATATTTTGACTGAAATAACACGAAATATGTGTACATTTTTGATAAATTCTGTGATATTATCACTGAAGTAGCGTTTTTGTCGCTTGAAATTGCGATATTTTTCATATAAACGTGATTTTCAACGACCAGACTCGAGAATTGTTCAAAAATATTGCAACTTTTATATAGAACTGACATACTTTTACTGAAATAACACGAAATATGTGTACATTTTTGATAAATTCTGTGATATTATCACTGAAGTAGCGTTTTTGTCGCTTGAAATTGCGATATTTTTCATATAAACGTGATTTTCAACGACCAGACTCGATATTTGACGAAAAATGTTGCAACTTTTATATAGAACTAACTTATTTTGACTGAAATAACACCAAATATGAATACATTTTTGGTAAATTCTGTGATATTATCACTGAAATAGCGTTTTTGTCGCTTGAAATTGCGATATTTTTCATATAAACGTGATTTTCTACGACCAGACTCGAGAATTGTTCAAAAATATTGCAACTTTTATATAGAACTGACATACCTTTACTGAAATAACAAGAAATATGTGTACATTTTTGATAAATTCTGTGATATTATCACTGAAATATCGTTTTTGTCGCTTGAAATATCGATATTTTTCATATAAACGTGATTTTCAACGACCAGACTCGATATTTGACGAAAAATGTTGCAACTTTTATATAAAACTAACTTATTTTGACTGAAATAACACCAAATATGTATACATTTTTGATAAATTCTGTGATATTATCACTGAAGTAGCGTTTTTGTCGCTTGAAATTGCGATATTTTTCATATAAACGTGATTTTCAACGACCAGACTCGAGAATTGTTCAAAAATATTGCAACTTTTATATAGAACTGACATACTTTTACTGAAATAACACGAAATATGTGTACATTTTTGATAAATTCTGTGATATTATCACTGAAGTAGCGTTTTTGTCGCTTGAAATTGCGATATTTTTCATATAAACGTGATTTTCAACGACCAGACTCGATATTTGACGAAAAATGTTGCAACTTTTATATAGAACTGACATACTTTTACTGAAATAACACGAAATATGTGTACATTTTTGATAAATTCTGTGATATTATCACTGAAATAGCGTTTTTGTCGCTTGAAATTGCGATATTTTTCATATAAACGTGATTTTCTACGACCAGACTCGAGAATTGTTCAAAAATATTGCAACTTTTATATAGAACTGACATACCTTTACTGAAATAACAAGAAATATGTGTACATTTTTGATAAATTCTGTGATATTATCACTGAAATAGCGTTTTTGTCGCTTGAAATTGCGATATTTTTCATATAAACGTGATTTTCAACGACCAGACTCGATATTTGACGAAAAATGTTGCAACTTTTATATAAAACTAACTTATTTTGACTGAAATAACACCAAATATGTATACATTTTTGGTACATTCTGTGATATTATCACTGAAGTAGCGTTTTTGTCGCTTGAAATTGCGATATTTTTCATATAAACGTGATTTTCAACGACCAGACTCGAGAATTGTTCAAAAATATTGCAACTTTTATATAGAACTGACATACCTTTACTGAAATAACAAGAAATATGTGTACATTTTTGATAAATTCTGTGATATTATCACTGAAATATCGTTTTTGTCGCTTGAAATTGCGATATTTTTCATATAAACGTGATTTTCAACGACCAGACTCGATATTTGACGAAAAATGTTGCAACTTTTATATAGAACTAACTTATTTTGACTGAAATAACACGAAATATGTGTACATTTTTGATAAATTCTGTGATATTATCACTGAAATAGCGTTTTTGTCGCTTGAAATTGCGATATTTTTCATATAAACGTGATTTTCAACGACCAGACTCGAGAATTGTTCAAAAATATTGCAACTTTTATATAGAACTAACATATTTTGACTGAAATAACACCAAATATGTATACATTTTTGGTAAATTCTGTGATATTATCACTGAAATAGCGTTTTTGTCGCTTGAAATTGCGATATTTTTCATATAAACGTGATTTTCAACGACCAGACTCGATATTTGACGAAAAATGTTGCAACTTTTATATAGAACTGACATACTTTTACTGAAATAACACGAAATATGTGTACATTTTTGATAAATTCTGTGATATTATCACTGAAGTAGCGTTTTTGTCGCTTGAAATTGCGATATTTTTCATATAAACGTGATTTTCAACGACCAGACTCGATATTTGACGAAAAATGTTGCAACTTTTATATAAAACTAACTTATTTTGACTGAAATAACACGAAATATGTGTACATTTTTGATAAATTCTGTGATATTATCACTGAAATAGCGTTTTTGTCGCTTGAAATTGCGATATTTTTCATATAAACGTGATTTTCAACGACCAGACTCGAGAATTGTTCAAAAATATTGCAACTTTTATATAAAACTAACTTATTTTGACTGAAATAACACGAAATATGTGTACATTTTTGATAAATTCTGTGATATTATCACTGAAATAGCGTTTTTGTCGCTTGAAATTGCGATATTTTTCATATAAACGTGATTTTCAACGACCAGACTCGATATTTGACGAAAAATGTTGCAACTTTTATATAGAACTAACTTATTTTGACTGAAATAACACCAAATATGTATACATTTTTGGTAAATTCTGTGATATTATCACTGAAGTAGCGTTTTTGTCGCTTGAAATTGCGATATTTTTCATATAAACGTGATTTTCAACGACCAGACTCGAGAATTGTTCAAAAATATTGCAACTTTTATATAGAACTGACATACTTTTACTGAAATAACACGAAATATGTGTACATTTTTGATAAATTCTGTGATATTATCACTGAAGTAGCGTTTTTGTCGCTTGAAATTGCGATATTTTTCATATAAACGTGATTTTCAACGACCAGACTCGATATTTGACGAAAAATGTTGCAACTTTTATATAGAACTAACTTATTTTGACTGAAATAACACCAAATATGTGTACATTTTTGATAAATTCTGTGATATTATCACTGAAATAGCGTTTTTGTCGCTTGAAATTGCGATATTTTTCATATAAACGTGATTTTCAACGACCAGACTCGAGAATTGTTCAAAAATATTGCAACTTTTATATAGAACTGACATACTTTTACTGAAATAACACGAAATATGTGTACATTTTTGATAAATTCTGTGATATTATCACTGAAATAGCGTTTTTGTCGCTTGAAATTGCGATATTTTTCATATAAACGTGATTTTCAACGACCAGACTCGATATTTGACGAAAAATGTTGCAACTTTTATATAAAACTAACTTATTTTGACTTAAATAACACCAAATATGTGTACATTTTTGATAAATTCTGTGATATTATCACTGAAATATCGTTTTTGTCGCTTGAAATATCGATATTTTTCATATAAACGTGATTTTCAACGACCAGACTCGAGAATTGTTCAAAAATATTGCAACTTTTATATAGAACTGACATACTTTTACTGAAATAACAAGAAATATGTGTACATTTTTGATAAATTCTGTGATATTATCACTGAAATAGCGTTTTTGTCGCTTGAAATTGCGATATTTTTCATATAAACGTGATTTTCAACGACCAGACTCGATATTTGACGAAAAATGTTGCAACTTTTATATAAAACTAACTTATTTTGACTGAAATAACACCAAATATGTATACATTTTTGATAAATTCTGTGATATTATCACTGAAGTAGCGTTTTTGTCGCTTGAAATTGCGATATTTTTCATATAAACGTGATTTTCAACGACCAGACTCGAGAATTGTTCAAAAATATTGCAACTTTTATATAGAACTGACATACTTTTACTGAAATAACACGAAATATGTGTACATTTTTGATAAATTCTGTGATATTATCACTGAAGTAGCGTTTTTGTCGCTTGAAATTGCGATATTTTTCATATAAACGTGATTTTCAACGACCAGACTCGATATTTGACGAAAAATGTTGCAACTTTTATATAGAACTAACTTATTTTGACTGAAATAACACCAAATATGTATACATTTTTGGTAAATTCTGTGATATTATCACTGAAATAGCGTTTTTGTCGCTTGAAATTGCGATATTTTTCATATAAACGTGATTTTCAACGACCAGACTCGAGAATTGTTCAAAAATATTGCAACTTTTATATAGAACTGACATACTTTTACTGAAATAACACGAAATATGTGTACATTTTTGATAAATTCTGTGATATTATCACTGAAGTAGCGTTTTTGTCGCTTGAAATTGCGATATTTTTCATATAAACGTGATTTTCAACGACCAGACTCGATATTTGACGAAAAATGTTGCAACTTTTATATAAAACTAACTTATTTTGACTGAAATAACACGAAATATGTGTACATTTTTGATAAATTCTGTGATATTATCACTGAAATAGCGTTTTTGTCGCTTGAAATTGCGATATTTTTCATATAAACGTGATTTTCAACGACCAGACTCGAGAATTGTTCAAAAATATTGCAACTTTTATATAGAACTGACATACTTTTACTGAAATAACACGAAATATGTGTACATTTTTGATAAATTCTGTGATATTATCACTGAAGTAGCGTTTTTGTCGCTTGAAATTGCGATATTTTTCATATAAACGTGATTTTCAACGACCAGACTCGATATTTGACGAAAAATGTTGCAACTTTTATATAAAACTAACTTATTTTGACTGAAATAACACCAAGTATGTATACATTTTTGATAAATTCTGTGATATTATCACTGAAATAGCGTTTTTGTCGCTTGAAATTGCGATATTTTTCATATAAACGTGATTTTCAACGACCAGACTCGAGAATTGTTCAAAAATATTGCAACTTTTATATAGAACTAACTTATTTTGACTGAAATAACACCAAATATGTATACATTTTTGATAAATTCTGTGATATTATCACTGAAGTAGCGTTTTTGTCGCTTGAAATTGCGATATTTTTCATATAAACGTGATTTTCAACGACCAGACTCGAGAATTGTTCAAAAATATTGCAACTTTTATATAGAACTGACATACTTTTACTGAAATAACACGAAATATGTGTACATTTTTGATAAATTCTGTGATATTATCACTGAAATACCGTTTTTGTCGCTTGAAATAGCGATATTTTTCATATAAACGTGATTTTCAACGACCAGACTCGATATTTGAAGAAAAATGTTGCAACTTTTATATAGATATAACTTATTTTGACTGAAATAACACCAAATATGTATACATTTTTGGTAAATTCTGTGATATTATCACTGAAGTAGCGTTTTTGTCGCTTGAAATTGCGATATTTTTCATATAAACGTGATTTTCAACGACCAGACTCGAGAATTGTTCAAAAATGTTGCAACTTTTATATAGAACTAACATATTTTGACTGAAATAACACCAAATATGTATACATTTTTGGTAAATTCTGTGATATTATCACTGAAATAGCGTTTTTGTCGCTTGAAATTGCGATATTTTTCATATAAACGTGATTTTCAACGACCAGACTCGATATTTGACGAAAAATGTTGCAACTTTTATATAAAACTAACTTATTTTGACTGAAATAACACCAAATATGTATACATTTTTGGTAAATTCTGTGATATTATCACTGAAATAGCGTTTTTGTCGCTTGAAATTGCGATATTTTTCATATAAACGTGATTTTCAACGACCAGACTCGAGAATTGTTCAAAAATATTGCAACTTTTATATAGAACTGACATACTTTTACTGAAATAACACGAAATATGTGTACATTTTTGATAAATTCTGTGATATTATCACTGAAGTAGCGTTTTTGTCGCTTGAAATTGCGATATTTTTCATATAAACGTGATTTTCAACGACCAGACTCGATATTTGACGAAAAATGTTGCAACTTTTATATAAAACTAACTTATTTTGACTGAAATAACACCAAGTATGTATACATTTTTGATAAATTCTGTGATATTATCACTGAAATAGCGTTTTTGTCGCTTGAAATTGCGATATTTTTCATATAAACGTGATTTTCAACGACCAGACTCGAGAATTGTTCAAAAATATTGCAACTTTTATATAGAACTGACATACTTTTACTGAAATAACACGAAATATGTGTACATTTTTGATAAATTCTGTGATATTATCACTGAAGTAGCGTTTTTGTCGCTTGAAATTGCGATATTTTTCATATAAACGTGATTTTCAACGACCAGACTCGAGAATTGTTCAAAAATATTGCAACTTTTATATAGAACTGACATACTTTTACTGAAATAACACGAAATATGTGTACATTTTTGATAAATTCTGTGATATTATCACTGAAGTAGCGTTTTTGTCGCTTGAAATTGCGATATTTTTCATATAAACGTGATTTTCAACGACCAGACTCGAGAATTGTTCAAAAATATTGCAACTTTTATATAGAACTAACTTATTTTGACTGAAATAACACCAAATATGTATACATTTTTGGTAAATTCTGTGATATTATCACTGAAATAGCGTTTTTGTCGCTTGAAATTGCGATATTTTTCATATAAACGTGATTTTCAACGACCAGACTCGAGAATTGTTCAAAAATATTGCAACTTTTATATAGAACTGACATACTTTTACTGAAATAACACGAAATATGTGTACATTTTTGATAAATTCTGTGATATTATCACTGAAATAGCGTTTTTGTCGCTTGAAATTGCGATATTTTTCATATAAACGTGATTTTCAACGACCAGACTCGATATTTGACGAAAAATGTTGCAACTTTTATATAAAACTAACTTATTTTGACTGAAATAACACGAAATATGTGTACATTTTTGATAAATTCTGTGATATTATCACTGAAGTAGCGTTTTTGTCGCTTGAAATTGCGATATTTTTCATATAAACGTGATTTTCAACGACCAGACTCGATATTTGACGAAAAATGTTGCAACTTTTATATAGAACTAACTTATTTTGACTGAAATAACACCAAATATGTATACATTTTTGGTAAATTCTGTGATATTATCACTGAAATAGCGTTTTTGTCGCTTGAAATTGCGATATTTTTCATATAAACGTGATTTTCAACGACCAGACTCGAGAATTGTTCAAAAATATTGCAACTTTTATATAGAACTGACATACTTTTACTGAAATAACAAGAAATATGTGTACATTTTTGATAAATTCTGTGATATTATCACTGAAATAGCGTTTTTGTCGCTTGAAATTGCGATATTTTTCATATAAACGTGATTTTCAACGACCAGACTCGATATTTGACGAAAAATGTTGCAACTTTTATATAAAACTAACTTATTTTGACTGAAATAACACCAAATATGTATACATTTTTGATAAATTCTGTGATATTATCACTGAAGTAGCGTTTTTGTCGCTTGAAATTGCGATATTTTTCATATAAACGTGATTTTCAACGACCAGACTCGAGAATTGTTCAAAAATGTTGCAACTTTTATATAGAACTAACATATTTTGACTGAAATAACACGAAATATGTGTACATTTTTGATAAATTCTGTGATATTATCACTGAAATAGCGTTTTTGTCGCTTGAAATTGCGATATTTTTCATATAAACGTGATTTTCAACGACCAGACTCGAGAATTGTTCAAAAATATTGCAACTTTTATATAGAACTGACATACTTTTACTGAAATAACACGAAATATGTGTACATTTTTGATAAATTCTGTGATATTATCACTGAAGTAGCGTTTTTGTCGCTTGAAATTGCGATATTTTTCATATAAACGTGATTTTCAACGACCAGACTCGAGAATTGTTCAAAAATATTGCAACTTTTATATAGAACTGACATACTTTTACTGAAATAACACGAAATATGTGTACATTTTTGATAAATTCTGTGATATTATCACTGAAATAGCGTTTTTGTCGCTTGAAATTGCGATATTTTTCATATAAACGTGATTTTCAACGACCAGACTCGATATTTGACGAAAAATGTTGCAACTTTTATATAGAACTAACTTATTTTGACTGAAATAACACCAAATATGTATACATTTTTGGTAAATTCTGTGATATTATCACTGAAATAGCGTTTTTGTCGCTTGAAATTGCGATATTTTTCATATAAACGTGATTTTCAACGACCAGACTCGAGAATTGTTCAAAAATATTGCAACTTTTATATAGAACTGACATACTTTTACTGAAATAACACGAAATATGTGTACATTTTTGATAAATTCTGTGATATTATCACTGAAATAGCGTTTTTGTCGCTTGAAATTGCGATATTTTTCATATAAACGTGATTTTCAACGACCAGACTCGATATTTGACGAAAAATGTTGCAACTTTTATATAGAACTGACATACTTTTACTGAAATAACACCAAATATGTATACATTTTTGATAAATTCTGTGATATTATCACTGAAATAGCGTTTTTGTCGCTTGAAATTGCGATATTTTTCATATAAACGTGATTTTCAACGACCAGACTCGAGAATTGTTCAAAAATATTGCAACTTTTATATAGAACTGACATACTTTTACTGAAATAACACGAAATATGTGTACATTTTTGATAAATTCTGTGATATTATCACTGAAGTAGCGTTTTTGTCGCTTGAAATTGCGATATTTTTCATATAAACGTGATTTTCAACGACCAGACTCGATATTTGACGAAAAATGTTGCAACTTTTATATAGAACTAACTTATTTTGACTGAAATAACACGAAATATGTGTCCATTTTTGATAAATTCTGTGATATTATCACTGAAATAGCGTTTTTGTCGCTTGAAATTGCGATATTTTTCATATAAACGCGATTTTCAACGACCAGACTCGAGAATTGTTCAAAAATATTGCAACTTTTATATAGAACTGACATACCTTTACTGAAATAACACGAAATATGTGTACATTTTTGATAGATTCTGTGATATTATAACTGAAGTAGCGTTTTTGTCGCTTGAAATTGCGATATTTTTCATATAAACGTGATTTTCAACGACCAGACTCGATATTTGACGAAAAATGTTGCAACTTTTATATAAAACTAACTTATTTTGACTGAAATAACACCAAATATGTATACATTTTTGGTAAATTCTGTGATATTATCACTGAAATAGCGTTTTTGTCGCTTGAAATTGCGATATTTTTCATATAAACGTGATTTTCAACGACCAGACTCGAGAATTGTTCAAAAATATTGCAACTTTTATATAGAACTGACATACTTTTACTGAAATAACACGAAATATGTGTACATTTTTGATAAATTCTGTGATATTATCACTGAAATAGCGTTTTTGTCGCTTGAAATTGCGATATTTTTCATATAAACGTGATTTTCAACGACCAGACTCGAGAATTGTTCAAAAATATTGCAACTTTTATATAGAACTGACATACTTTTACTGAAATAACACGAAATATGTGTACATTTTTGATAAATTCTGTGATATTATCACTGAAATAGCGTTTTTGTCGCTTGAAATTGCGATATTTTTCATATAAACGTGATTTTCAACGACCAGACTCGAGAATTGTTCAAAAATATTGCAACTTTTATATAGAACTGACATACTTTTACTGAAATAACACGAAATATGTGTACATTTTTGATAAATTCTGTGATATTATCACTGAAATAGCGTTTTTGTCGCTTGAAATTGCGATATTTTTCATATAAACGTGATTTTCAACGACCAGACTCGATATTTGACGAAAAATGTTGCAACTTTTATATAAAACTAACTTATTTTGACTGAAATAACACGAAACATGTATACATTTTTGGTAAATTCTGTGATATTATCACTGAAATAGCGTTTTTGTCGCTTGAAATTGCGATATTTTTCATATAAACGTGATTTTCAACGACCAGACTCGAGAATTGTTCAAAAATATTGCAACTTTTATATAGAACTGACATACTTTTACTGAAATAACACGAAATATGTGTACATTTTTGATAAATTCTGTGATATTATCACTGAAGTAGCGTTTTTGTCGCTTGAAATTGCGATATTTTTCATATAAACGTGATTTTCAACGACCAGACTCGATATTTGACGAAAAATGTTGCAACTTTTATATAGAACTAACTTATTTTGACTGAAATAACACCAAATATGTATACATTTTTGATAAATTCTGTGATATTATCACTGAAATAGCGTTTTTGTCGCTTGAAATTGCGATATTTTTCATATAAACGTGATTTTCAACGACCAGACTCGAGAATTGTTCAAAAATATTGCAACTTTTATATAGAACTGACATACTTTTACTGAAATAACACGAAATATGTGTACATTTTTGATAAATTCTGTGATATTATCACTGAAATAGCGTTTTTGTCGCTTGAAATTGCGATATTTTTCATATAAACGTGATTTTCAACGACCAGACTCGATATTTGACGAAAAATGTTGCAACTTTTATATAGAACTAACTTATTTTGACTGAAATAACACCAAATATGTATACATTTTTGGTAAATTCTGTGATATTATCACTGAAATAGCGTTTTTGTCGCTTGAAATTGCGATATTTTTCATATAAACGTGATTTTCAACGACCAGACTCGAGAATTGTTCAAAAATATTGCAACTTTTATATAGAACTGACATACTTTTACTGAAATAACAAGAAATATGTGTACATTTTTGATAAATTCTGTGATATTATCACTGAAATAGCGTTTTTGTCGCTTGAAATTGCGATATTTTTCATATAAACGTGATTTTCAACGACCAGACTCGATATTTGACGAAAAATGTTGCAACTTTTATATAAAACTAACTTATTTTGACTGAAATAACACCAAGTATGTATACATTTTTGATAAATTCTGTGATATTATCACTGAAATATCGTTTTTGTCGCTTGAAATATCGATATTTTTCATATAAACGTGATTTTCAACGACCAGACTCGAGAATTGTTCAAAAATGTTGCAACTTTTATATAGAACTAACATATTTTGACTGAAATAACACCAAATATGTATACATTTTTGGTAAATTCTGTGATATTATCACTGAAATAGCGTTTTTGTCGCTTGAAATTGCGATATTTTTCATATAAACGTGATTTTCAACGACCAGACTCGATATTTGACGAAAAATGTTGCAACTTTTATATAGAACTAACTTATTTTGACTGAAATAACACCAAATATGTGTACATTTTTGATAAATTCTGTGATATTATCACTGAAATAGCGTTTTTGTCGCTTGAAATTGCGATATTTTTCATATAAACGTGATTTTCAACGACCAGACTCGAGAATTGTTCAAAAATATTGCAACTTTTATATAGAACTGACATACTTTTACTGAAATAACACGAAATATGTGTACATTTTTGATAAATTCTGTGATATTATCACTGAAATAGCGTTTTTGTCGCTTGAAATTGCGATATTTTTCATATAAACGTGATTTTCAACGACCAGACTCGATATTTGACGAAAAATGTTGCAACTTTTATATAAAACTAACTTATTTTGACTGAAATAACACCAAGTATGTATACATTTTTGATAAATTCTGTGATATTATCACTGAAATAGCGTTTTTGTCGCTTGAAATTGCGATATTTTTCATATAAACGTGATTTTCAACGACCAGACTCGAGAATTGTTCAAAAATATTGCAACTTTTATATAGAACTGACATACTTTTACTGAAATAACACGAAATATGTGTACATTTTTGATAAATTCTGTGATATTATCACTGAAATAGCGTTTTTGTCGCTTGAAATTGCGATATTTTTCATATAAACGTGATTTTCAACGACCAGACTCGAGAATTGTTCAAAAATATTGCAACTTTTATATAGAACTGACATACTTTTACTGAAATAACACGAAATATGTGTACATTTTTGATAAATTCTGTGATATTATCACTGAAGTAGCGTTTTTGTCGCTTGAAATTGCGATATTTTTCATATAAACGTGATTTTCAACGACCAGACTCGATATTTGACGAAAAATGTTGCAACTTTTATATAGAACTAACTTATTTTGACTGAAATAACACCAAATATGTATACATTTTTGGTAAATTCTGTGATATTATCACTGAAATAGCGTTTTTGTCGCTTGAAATTGCGATATTTTTCATATAAACGTGATTTTCAACGACCAGACTCGAGAATTGTTCAAAAATATTGCAACTTTTATATAGAACTGACATACTTTTACTGAAATAACAAGAAATATGTGTACATTTTTGATAAATTCTGTGATATTATCACTGAAGTAGCGTTTTTGTCGCTTGAAATTGCGATATTTTTCATATAAACGTGATTTTCAACGACCAGACTCGATATTTGACGAAAAATGTTGCAACTTTTATATAAAACTAACTTATTTTGACTGAAATAACACCAAGTATGTATACATTTTTGATAAATTCTGTGATATTATCACTGAAATAGCGTTTTTGTCGCTTGAAATTGCGATATTTTTCATATAAACGTGATTTTCAACGACCAGACTCGAGAATTGTTCAAAAATATTGCAACTTTTATATAGAACTGACATACTTTTACTGAAATAACACGAAATATGTGTACATTTTTGATAAATTCTGTGATATTATCACTGAAATAGCGTTTTTGTCGCTTGAAATTGCGATATTTTTCATATAAACGTGATTTTCAACGACCAGACTCGATATTTGACGAAAAATGTTGCAACTTTTATATAAAACTAACTTATTTTGACTGAAATAACACGAAACATGTATACATTTTTGGTAAATTCTGTGATATTATCACTGAAATAGCGTTTTTGTCGCTTGAAATTGCGATATTTTTCATATAAACGTGATTTTCAACGACCAGACTCGATATTTGACGAAAAATGTTGCAACTTTTATATAGAACTAACTTATTTTGACTGAAATAACACCAAATATGTATACATTTTTGGTAAATTCTGTGATATTATCACTGAAATAGCGTTTTTGTCGCTTGAAATTGCGATATTTTTCATATAAACGTGATTTTCAACGACCAGACTCGAGAATTGTTCAAAAATATTGCAACTTTTATATAGAACTGACATACTTTTACTGAAATAACACGAAATATGTGTACATTTTTGATAAATTCTGTGATATTATCACTGAAGTAGCGTTTTTGTCGCTTGAAATTGCGATATTTTTCATATAAACGTGATTTTCAACGACCAGACTCGATATTTGACGAAAAATGTTGCAACTTTTATATAGAACTAACTTATTTTGACTGAAATAACACCAAATATGTATACATTTTTGGTAAATTCTGTGATATTATCACTGAAATAGCGTTTTTGTCGCTTGAAATTGCGATATTTTTCATATAAACGTGATTTTCAACGACCAGACTCGAGAATTGTTCAAAAATATTGCAACTTTTATATAGAACTGACATACTTTTACTGAAATAACAAGAAATATGTGTACATTTTTGATAAATTCTGTGATATTATCACTGAAATAGCGTTTTTGTCGCTTGAAATTGCGATATTTTTCATATAAACGTGATTTTCAACGACCAGACTCGATATTTGACGAAAAATGTTGCAACTTTTATATAAAACTAACTTATTTTGACTGAAATAACACCAAATATGTATACATTTTTGGTAAATTCTGTGATATTATCACTGAAATAGCGTTTTTGTCGCTTGAAATTGCGATATTTTTCATATAAACGTGATTTTCAACGACCAGACTCGAGAATTGTTCAAAAATATTGCAACTTTTATATAGAACTGACATACTTTTACTGAAATAACACGAAATATGTGTACATTTTTGATAAATTCTGTGATATTATCACTGAAATAGCGTTTTTGTCGCTTGAAATTGCGATATTTTTCATATAAACGTGATTTTCAACGACCAGACTCGAGAATTGTTCAAAAATATTGCAACTTTTATATAGAACTGACATACTTTTACTGAAATAACACGAAATATGTGTACATTTTTGATAAATTCTGTGATATTATCACTGAAGTAGCGTTTTTGTCGCTTGAAATTGCGATATTTTTCATATAAACGTGATTTTCAACGACCAGACTCGATATTTGACGAAAAATGTTGCAACTTTTATATAGAACTAACTTATTTTGACTGAAATAACACCAAATATGTATACATTTTTGGTAAATTCTGTGATATTATCACTGAAATAGCGTTTTTGTCGCTTGAAATTGCGATATTTTTCATATAAACGTGATTTTCAACGACCAGACTCGAGAATTGTTCAAAAATATTGCAACTTTTATATAGAACTGACATACTTTTACTGAAATAACACGAAATATGTGTACATTTTTGATAAATTCTGTGATATTATCACTGAAATAGCGTTTTTGTCGCTTGAAATTGCGATATTTTTCATATAAACGTGATTTTCAACGACCAGACTCGATATTTGACGAAAAATGTTGCAACTTTTATATAAAACTAACTTATTTTGACTGAAATAACACGAAATATGTGTACATTTTTGATAAATTCTGTGATATTATCACTGAAATAGCGTTTTTGTCGCTTGAAATTGCGATATTTTTCATATAAACGTGATTTTCAACGACCAGACTCGAGAATTGTTCAAAAATATTGCAACTTTTATATAGAACTGACATACTTTTACTGAAATAACACGAAATATGTGTACATTTTTGATAAATTCTGTGATATTATCACTGAAGTAGCGTTTTTGTCGCTTGAAATTGCGATATTTTTCATATAAACGTGATTTTCAACGACCAGACTCGAGAATTGTTCAAAAATATTGCAACTTTTATATAAAACTAACTTATTTTGACTGAAATAACACGAAACATGTATACATTTTTTGTAAATTCTGTGATGTTATCACTGAAATAGCGTTTTTGTCGCTTGAAATAGCGATATTTTTCATATAAACGTGATTATCAACGACCAGACTCGATATTTGACGAAAAATGTTGCAACTTTTATATAAAACTAACTTATTTTGACTTAAATAACACCAAATATGTATACATTTTTGATAAATTCTGTGATATTATCACTGAAGTAGCGTTTTTGTCGCTTGAAATTGCGATATTTTTCATATAAACGTGATTTTCAACGACCAGACTCGAGAATTGTTCAAAAATATTGCAACTTTTATATAGAACTGACATACTTTTACTAAAATAACACCAAATATGTGTACATTTTTGATAAATTCTGTGAAATTATCACTGAAATAGCGTTTTTGTCGCTTGAAATTGCGATATTTTTCATATAAACGTGATTTTCAACGACCAGACTCGAGAATTGTTCAAAAATATTGCAACTTTTATATAGAACTGACATACTTTTACTGAAATAACAAGAAATATGTGTACATTTTTGATAAATTCTGTGATATTATCACTGAAATAGCGTTTTTGTCGCTTGAAATTGCGATATTTTTCATATAAACGTGATTTTCAACGACCAGACTCGATATTTGACGAAAAATGTTGCAACTTTTATATAAAACTAACTTATTTTGACTGAAATAACACCAAATATGTATACATTTTTGGTAAATTCTGTGATATTATCACTGAAATAGCGTTTTTGTCGCTTGAAATTGCGATATTTTTCATATAAACGTGATTTTCAACGACCAGACTCGATATTTGACGAAAAATGTTGCAACTTTTATATAGAACTGACATACTTTTACTGAAATAACACGAAATATGTGTACATTTTTGATAAATTCTGTGATATTATCACTGAAATAGCGTTTTTGTCGCTTGAAATAGCGATATTTTTCATATAAACGTGATTTTCAACGACCAGACTCGATATTTGACGAAAAATGTTGCAACTTTTATATAGAACTAACTTATTTTGACTGAAATAACACCAAATATGTATACATTTTTGGTAAATTCTGTGATATTATCACTGAAATAGCGTTTTTGTCGCTTGAAATTGCGATATTTTTCATATAAACGTGATTTTCAACGACCAGACTCGAGAATTGTTCAAAAATATTGCAACTTTTATATAGAACTGACATACTTTTACTGAAATAACAAGAAATATGTGTACATTTTTGATAAATTCTGTGATATTATCACTGAAGTAGCGTTTTTGTCGCTTGAAATAGCGATATTTTTCATATAAACGTGATTTTCAACGACCAGACTCGATATTTGACGAAAAATGTTGCAACTTTTATATAAAACTAACTTATTTTGACTGAAATAACACCAAATATGTATACATTTTTGGTAAATTCTGTGATATTATCACTGAAATAGCGTTTTTGTCGCTTGAAATTGCGATATTTTTCATAAAAACGTGATTTTTAACGACCAGACTCGAGAATTGTTCAAAAATATTGCAACTTTTATATAGAACTGACATACTTTTACTGAAATAACAAGAAATATGTGTACATTTTTGATAAATTATGTGATATTATCACTGAAATAGTGTTTTTGTCGCTTGAAATAGCGATATTTTTCATATAAACGTGATTTTCAACGACCAGACTCGATATTTGACGAAAAATGTTGCATCTTTTATATAAAACTAACTTATTTTGACTGAAATAACACCAAATATGTATACATTTTTTGTAAATTCTGTGATATGATCACTGAAATAGCGTTTTTGTCGCTTGAAATAGCGATATTTTTCATATAAACGTGATTTTCAACGACCAGACTCGATATTTGACGAAAAATGTTGCAACTTTTATATAGAACTAACTTATTTTGACTGAAATAACACCAAATATGTATACATTTTTGGTAAATTCTGTGATATTATCACTGAAATAGCGTTTTTGTCGCTTGAAATTGCGATATTTTTCATATAAACGTGATTTTCAACGACCAGACTCGAGAATTGTTCAAAAATATTGCAACTTTTATATAGAACTGACATACTTTTACTGAAATAACACGAAATATGTGTACATTTTTGATAAATTCTGTGATATTATCACTGAAATAGCATTTTTGTCGCTTGAAATTGCGATATTTTTCATATAAACGTGATTTTCAACGACCAGACTCGATATTTGACGAAAAATGTTGCAACTTTTATATAAAACTAACTTATTTTGACTGAAATAACACGAAACATGTATACATTTTTTGTAAATTCTGTGATATTATCACTGAAATAGCGTTTTTGTCGCTTGAAATAGCGATATTTTTCATATAAACGTGATTTTCAACGACCAGACTCGATATTTGACGAAAAATGTTGCAACTTTTATATAGAACTAACTTATTTTGACTGAAATAACACCAAATATGTATACATTTTTGGTAAATTCTGTGATATTATCACTGAAATAGCGTTTTTGTCGCTTGAAATTGCGATATTTTTCATATAAACGTGATTTTCAACGACCAGACTCGAGAATTGTTCAAAAATATTGCAACTTTTATATAGAACTGACATACTTTTACTGAAATAACAAGAAATATGTGTACATTTTTGATAAATTATGTGATATTATCACTGAAATAGTGTTTTTGTCGCTTGAAATAGCGATATTTTTCATATAAACGTGATTTTCAACGACCAGACTCGATATTTGACGAAAAATGTTGCAACTTTTATATAAAACTAACTTATTTTGACTGAAATAACACCAAGTATGTATACATTTTTGATAAATTCTGTGATATTATCACTGAAATAGCGTTTTTGTCGCTTGAAATTGCGATATTTTTCATATAAACGTGATTTTCAACGACCAGACTCGAGAATTGTTCAAAAATATTGCAACTTTTATATAGAACTGACATACTTTTACTGAAATAACACGAAATATGTGTACATTTTTGATAAATTCTGTGATATTATCACTGAAGTAGCGTTTTTGTCGCTTGAAATTGCGATATTTTTCATATAAACGTGATTTTCAACGACCAGACTCGATATTTGACGAAAAATGTTGCAACTTTTATATAAAACTAACTTATTTTGACTGAAATAACACGAAACATGTATACATTTTTTGTAAATTCTGTGATATTATCACTGAAATAGCGTTTTTGTCGCTTGAAATTGCGATATTTTTCATATAAACGTGATTTTCAACGACCAGACTCGATATTTGAAGAAAAATGTTGCAACTTTTATATAGAACTAACTTATTTTGACTGAAATAACACCAAATATGTATACATTTTTGGTAAATTCTGTGATATTATCACTGAAGTAGCGTTTTTGTCGCTTGAAATTGCGATATTTTTCATATAAACGTGATTTTCAACGACCAGACTCGATATTTGACGAAAAATGTTGCAACTTTTATATAAAACTAACTTATTTTGACTGAAATAACACCAAATATGTATACATTTTTGGTAAATTCTGTGATATTATCACTGAAATAGCGTTTTTGTCGCTTGAAATTGCGATATTTTTCATATAAACGTGATTTTCAACGACCAGACTCGAGAATTGTTCAAAAATATTGCAACTTTTATATAAAACTAACTTATTTTGACTGAAATAACACGAAACATGTATACATTTTTGGTAAATTCTGTGATATTATCACTGAAATAGCGTTTTTGTCGCTTGAAATAGCGATATTTTTCATATAAACGTGATTTTCAACGACCAGACTCGATATTTGACGAAAAATGTTGCAACTTTTATATAGAACTATCTTATTTTGACTGAAATAACACCAAATATGTATACATTTTTGGTAAATTCTGTGATATTATCACTGAAATAGCGTTTTTGTCGCTTGAATAGCGATATTTTTCATATAAACGTGATTTTCAACCACCAGACTCGATATTTGACGAAAAATGTTGCAACTTTTATATAGAACTAACTTATTTTGACTGAAATAGCACCAAAGATGTATACATTTTTGGTAAATTCTGAGATATTATCACTGAAATAGCGTTTTTGTCGCTTGAAATTGCGATATTTTTCATATAAACGTGATTTTCAACGACCAGACTCGAGAATTGTTCAAAAATATTGCAACTTTTATATAGAACTGACATACTTTTACTGAAATAACACGAAATATGTGTACATTTTTGATAAATTCTGTGATATTATCACTGAAATAGCGTTTTTGTCGCTTGAAATTGCGATATTTTTCATATAAACGTGATTTTCAACGACCAGACTCGATATTTGACGAAAAATGTTGCAACTTTTATATAAAACTAACTTATTTTGACTGAAATAACACCAAATATGTATACATTTTTGGTAAATTCTGTGATATTATCACTGAAATAGCGTTTTTGTCGCTTGAAATTGCGATATTTTTCATATAAACGTGATTTTCAACGACCAGACTCGAGAATTGTTCAAAAATATTGCAACTTTTATATAGAACTGACATACTTTTACTGAAATAACAAGAAATATGTGTACATTTTTGATAAATTCTGTGATATTATCACTGAAATATCGTTTTTGTCGCTTGAAATATCGATATTTTTCATATAAACGTGATTTTCAACGACCAGACTCGATATTTGACGAAAAATGTTGCAACTTTTATATAAAACTAACTTATTTTGACTGAAATAACACGAAACATGTATACATTTTTTGTAAATTCTGTGATATTATCACTGAAATAGCGTTTTTGTCGCTTGAAATAGCGATATTTTTCATATAAACGTGATTTTCAACGACCAGACTCGATATTTGAAGAAAAATGTTGCAACTTTTATATAGAACTAACTTATTTTGACTGAAATAACACCAAATATGTATACATTTTTGGTAAATTCTGTGATATTATCACTGAAATAGCGTTTTTGTCGCTTGAAATTGCGATATTTTTCATATAAACGTGATTTTCAACGACCAGACTCGAGAATTGTTCAAAAATATTGCAACTTTTATATAGAACTGACATACTTTTACTGAAATAACAAGAAATATGTGTACATTTTTGATAAATTCTGTGATATTATCACTGAAATAGCGTTTTTGTCGCTTGAAATTGCGATATTTTTCATATAAACGTGATTTTCAACGACCAGACTCGATATTTGACGAAAAATGTTGCAACTTTTATATAAAACTAACTTATTTTGACTGAAATAACACGAAACATGTATACATTTTTTGTAAATTCTGTGATATTATCACTGAAATAGCGTTTTTGTCGCTTGAAATAGCGATATTTTTCATATAAACGTGATTTTCAACGACCAGACTCGATATTTGACGAAAAATGTTGCAACTTTTATATAGAACTAACTTATTTTGACTGAAATAACACCAAATATGTATACATTTTTGGTAAATTCTGTGATATTATCACTGAAATAGCGTTTTTGTCGCTTGAAATTGCGATATTTTTCATATAAACGTGATTTTCAACGACCAGACTCGAGAATTGTTCAAAAATATTGCAACTTTTATATAGAACTGACATACTTTTACTGAAATAACAAGAAATATGTGTACATTTTTGATAAATTCTGTGATATTATCACTGAAGTAGCGTTTTTGTCGCTTGAAATAGCGATATTTTTCATATAAACGTGATTTTCAACGACCAGACTCGATATTTGACGAAAAATGTTGCAACTTTTATATAAAACTAACTTATTTTGACTGAAATAACACCAAATATGTATACATTTTTTGTAAATTCTGTGATATTATCACTGAAATAGCGTTTTTGTCGCTTGAAATTGCGATATTTTTCATATAAACGTGATTTTCAACGACCAGACTCGAGAATTGTTCAAAAATATTGCAACTTTTATATAGAACTGACATACTTTTACTGAAATAACAAGAAATATGTGTACATTTTTGATAAATTCTGTGATATTATCACTGAAATAGCGTTTTTGTCGCTTGAAATTGCGATATTTTTCATATAAACGTGATTTTCAACGACCAGACTCGATATTTGACGAAAAATGTTGCAACTTTTATATAAAACTAACTTATTTTGACTGAAATAACACCAAATATGTATACATTTTTTGTAAATTCTGTGATATTATCACTGAAATAGCGTTTTTGTCGCTTGAAATAGCGATATTTTTCATATAAACGTGATTTTCAACGACCAGACTCGATATTTGACGAAAAATGTTGCAACTTTTATATAGAACTAACTTATTTTGACTGAAATAACACCAAATATGTATACATTTTTGGTAAATTCTGTGATATTATCACTGAAATAGCGTTTTTGTCGCTTGAAATTGCGATATTTTTCATATAAACGTGATTTTCAACGACCAGACTCGATATTTGACGAAAAATGTTGCAACTTTTATATAGAACTAACTTATTTTGACTGAAATAACACCAAATATGTATACATTTTTGGTAAATTCTGTGATATTATCACTGAAATAGCGTTTTTGTCGCTTGAAATTGCGATATTTTTCATATAAACGTGATTTTCAACGACCAGACTCGAGAATTGTTCAAAAATATTGCAACTTTTATATAGAACTGACATACTTTTACTGAAATAACACGAAATATGTGTACATTTTTGATAAATTCTGTGATATTATCACTGAAGTAGCGTTTTTGTCGCTTGAAATTGCGATATTTTTCATATAAACGTGATTTTCAACGACCAGACTCGAGAATTGTTCAAAAATATTGCAACTTTTATATAGAACTGACATACTTTTACTGAAATAACACGAAATATGTGTACATTTTTGATAAATTCTGTGATATTATCACTGAAGTAGCGTTTTTGTCGCTTGAAATTGCGATATTTTTCATATAAACGTGATTTTCAACGACCAGACTCGAGAATTGTTCAAAAATATTGCAACTTTTATATAGAAGTGACATACTTTTACTGAAATAACAAGAAATATGTGTACATTTTTGATAAATTCTGTGATATTATCACTGAAATAGCGTTTTTGTCGCTTGAAATTGCGATATTTTTCATATAAACGTGATTTTCAACGACCAGACTCGAGAATTGTTCAAAAATATTGCAACTTTTATATAGAACTGACATACTTTTACTGAAATAACAAGAAATATGTGTACATTTTTGATAAATTCTGTGATATTATCACTGAAATAGCGTTTTTGTCGCTTGAAATTGCGATATTTTTCATATAAACGTGATTTTCAACGACCAGACTCGATATTTGACGAAAAATGTTGCAACTTTTATATAAAACTAACTTATTTTGACTGAAATAACACGAAATATGTGTACATTTTTGATAAATTCTGTGATATTATCACTGAAATAGCGTTTTTGTCGCTTGAAATTGCGATATTTTTCATATAAACGTGATTTTCAACGACCAGACTCGAGAATTGTTCAAAAATATTGCAACTTTTATATAGAACTAACTTATTTTGACTGAAATAACACCAAATATGTATACATTTTTGGTAAATTCTGTGATATTATCACTGAAATAGCGTTTTTGTCGCTTGAAATAGCGATATTTTTCATATAAACGTGATTTTCAACGACCAGACTCGATATTTGACGAAAAATGTTGCAACTTTTATATAGAACTAACTTATTTTGACTGAAATAACACCAAATATGTATACATTTTTGGTAAATTCTGTGATATTATCACTGAAATAGCGTTTTTGTCGCTTGAAATTGCGATATTTTTCATATAAACGTGATTTTCAACGACCAGACTCGAGAATTGTTCAAAAATATTGCAACTTTTATATAGAACTGACATACTTTTACTGAAATAACAAGAAATATGTGTACATTTTTGATAAATTCTGTGATATTATCACTGAAATAGCGTTTTTGTCGCTTGAAATTGCGATATTTTTCATATAAACGTGATTTTCAACGACCAGACTCGATATTTGACGAAAAATGTTGCAACTTTTATATAAAACTAACTTATTTTGACTGAAATAACACCAAATATGTATACATTTTTTGTAAATTCTGTGATATTATCACTGAAATAGCGTTTTTGTCGCTTGAAATAGCGATATTTTTCATATAAACGTGATTTTCAACGACCAGACTCGATATTTGACGAAAAATGTTGCAACTTTTATATAGAACTAACTTATTTTGACTGAAATAACACCAAATATGTATACATTTTTGGTAAATTCTGTGATATTATCACTGAAGTAGCGTTTTTGTCGCTTGAAATTGCGATATTTTTCATATAAACGTGATTTTCAACGACCAGACTCGAGAATTGTTCAAAAATATTGCAACTTTTATATAGAACTGACATACTTTTACTGAAATAACAAGAAATATGTGTACATTTTTGATAAATTCTGTGATATTATCACTGAAATAGCGTTTTTGTCGCTTGAAATAGCGATATTTTTCATATAAACGTGATTTTCAACGACCAGACTCGATATTTGACGAAAAATGTTGCATCTTTTATATAAAACTAACTTATTTTGACTGAAATAACACGAAACATGTATACATTTTTTGTAAATTCTGTGATATTATCACTGAAATAGCGTTTTTGTCGCTTGAAATAGCGATATTTTTCATATAAACGTGATTTTCAACGACCAGACTCGATATTTGACGAAAAATGTTGCAACTTTTATATAGAACTAACTTATTTTGACTGAAATAACACCAAATATGTATACATTTTTGGTAAATTCTGTGATATTATCACTGAAGTAGCGTTTTTGTCGCTTGAAATTGCGATATTTTTCATATAAACGTGATTTTCAACGACCAGACTCGAGATTTGCCGATAAATTTTGCTATTATTGTATAGAACTAACTTACTTTTATCGAAATAACACGAAACATGTATACATTTTTAGTAAATTTTGTGAATTTATCACTAAAATTCAGTTTTTTTCGCTTCAAATAGCGATATTTTTCATATAAACCTGATTTTCCACTACCAGACTCGAGATTTGTCGATAAATTTTGCTACTATTGTATAGAACTAACTTACTTCTATCGAAATAACACGAAACATGTATACATTTTTGGTAAATTTTTTGAAATTATCAAAAAAATCGTGTTTTTTTCGCTTCAAATAGCGATATTTTTCATATTAACGTTATTTTCACTACCAGACTCGAGATTTGCCGATAAATTTTGCTACTAATGTATAGATCTAACTTACTTTTATCGAAATAACACGAAACATGTATACATTTTTGGTAAATTTTGTGAAATTAGCACAAAAATCGTGTTTTTTTCGCTTCAAATAGCGATATTTTTCATATAAAAGTGATTATCAACTACCAGACTCGAGATTTGCCGATAAATTTTGCTACTAATGTATAGATCTAACCTACTTTTATCGAAATAACACGAAACATGTATACATTTTTAGTAAATTTTGTGAATTTATCACTAAAATTCTGTTTTTTTCGCTTCAAATAGCGATATTTTTCATATTAACGTTATTTTCACTACCAGACTCGAGATTTGCCGATAAATTTTGCTACTAATGTATAGATCTAACTTACTTTTATCGAAATAACACGAAACATGTATACATTCTTAGTAAATTTTGTGAATTTATCACTAAAATTCTGTTTTTTTCGCTTCAAATAGCGATATTTTTCATATAAACGTGATTTTCCACTACCAGACTCGAGATTTGTCGATAAATTTTTCTACTATTGTATAGAACTAACTTATTTCTATCGAAATAACACGAAACATGTATACATTTTTGGTAAATTTTTTCAAATTATCACTAAAATCCTGTTTTTTTCGCTTCAAATCGCGATATTTTTCATATTAACGTGATTTTCAACTACCAGACTCGAGATTTGCCGATAAATTTTGCTACTAATGTATAGATCAAACTTACTTTTATCGAAATAACACGAAACATGTATACATTTTTGGTAAATTTTGTGAAATTAGCACAAAAATCCTGTTTTTTTCGCTTCAAATAGCGATATTTTTCATATTAACGTGATTTTCAACTACCAGACTCGAGATTTTCCGATAAATTTTGCTACTAATGTATAGATCTAACTTACTTTTATCGAAATAACACGAAACATGTATACATTCTTAGTAAATTTTGTGAATTTATCACTAAAATTCTGTTTTTTTCGCTTCAAATAGCGATATTTTTCATATAAACGTGATTTTCCACTACCAGACTCGAGATTTGTCGATAAATTTTTCTACTATTGTATAGAACTAACTTACTTTTATCGAAATAACACGAAACATGTATACATTTTTGGTAAATTTTGTGAAATTATCACTAAAATCCTGTTTTTTCGCTTCAAATAGTGATATTTTTCATAATAACGTGATTTTCAACTACCAGACTCGAGATTTGCCGATAAATTTTGCTACTAATGTATAGATCTAACTTACTTCTATCGAAATAACTCGAAACATGTATACATTTTTGGTAAATTTTGTGAAATTATCATTAAAATCCTGTTTTTTCGCTTCAAATAGTGATATTTTTCATAATAACGTGATTTTCAACTACCAGACTCGAGATCTGCCGATAAATTTTGCTACTAATGTATAGATCTAACTTACTTTTATCGAAATAACACGAAACGTGTATACATTATCGGTAAATTTAGTGAAATTATCACTAAAATAATGTTTTTTTCTTTTCAAATAGCGATATTTTTCATATAAACGTGATTTTCAACTACCAGACTCGACATTTGCCGACAAATTTTGCAACTATTATATAGAACTAACAACTTACTTTTATCGAAATAACCGAAACATGTATAGATTATCGGTAAATTTTGTGAAATTATCACTATAATCGTGTTTTTTTCGCTTCAAATAGCGATATTTTTCATATAAACGTGATTTTCAACTACCAGACTCGAGATTTGCCGATAAATTTTGCTACTATTGTATAGAACTAACTTACTTTTATCGAAATAACCCGAAACGTGTATAAATTATCAGTAAATTTTGTGAAATTATCACTAAAATCTTGTTTTTTTCGCTTCAATTAGCGATATTTTTCATATAAACGTGATTTTCAACTACCAAACACGAGATTTGCCAATAAATTTTGCTACTATTGTATAGAACTAACTTACTTTTATCGAAATAACACGAAATCTGTATACATTATCGGTAAATTTTGTGAAATTATCACTAAAATCGTGTTTTTTTCGTTTCAAATAGCGATATTTTTCATATAAACGTGATTTTCAACTACCAGACTCGAGATTTGCCGATAAATTTTGCTGCTATTGTATAGAACTAACTTTCATTTATCGAAATAACACGAAACATGTATACATTATTGGTAAATTTAGTGAAATTATCACTAAAGAAAGTTTTTTTCGCTTCAAATAGCGATATTTTTCATATAAACGTGATTTTCCACTACCAGACACGAGATTTGCCGATAAATTTTGCTACTATTGTATAGAACTAACTTACTTTTATCGAAATAACCCGAAACGTGTATACATTATCAGTAAATTTTGTGAAATTATCACTATAATCCTGTTTTTTTCGCTTCAAATAGCGATATTTTTCATATAAACGTGATTTTCAACTACCAGACTCAACATTTGCCGATAAATTTAGCCACTATTGTATAGAACTAACTTACTTTTATCGAAATAACCCGAAACGTGTATACATTATCGGTAAATTTTGTGAAATTATCACTAAAATTGTGTTTTTTTCGTTTCAAATAGCGATATTTTTCAAATAAACGTGATTTTCAACTACCAGAATCGAGATTTGCCGATAAATTTTGCTACCATTGTATTAAAGTAACTTACTTTTATCGAAATAACACGAAACATGTATACATTATCAGTAAATTTTGTGAAATTATCACTAAAATCGTGTTTTTTTCGCTTCAAATATCGATATTTTTCATACACACGTAATTTTCAACTACCAGACTAGAGATTTGCCGATAAATTTTGCTACTATTGTATAAAACTAACTTACATTTATCGAAATAACCCGAAACATGTATACATTATCGGTAAATTTTGTGAAATTATCACTAAAATCTTGTTTTTTTTCGTTTCAAATAGCGATATTTTTCATATAAACGTGATTTTCAACTACCAGACTCGACATTTGCCGATAAATTTAGCTACTATTGTATAGAACTAACATACTTTTATCGAAATAACCCGAAACCTGTATACGTTATCGGTAAATTTTGTGAAATTATTGTAAGAATCTGTGCGAACATGTGTGTATGTATGAATGGGTGATTAAGACTGTGTGCAAGGGTACTAAAAAGTGAAAGCGATGCGAGCATGGTGGTCGACGTGGCGGCAAGCGACAAATGCCAACAGGGTGGCCATTGTACAGACTTATTGCGGATGCGATCATGGTGGTCTAAATGGTGACGGACGACGGACGCTAGCAGGGTGGTCGAGATGGCACAGAAGAAGTATCGAGCAGATGGAGTCAGCGGGGGTCGAAAGGCCGGGATATATGTGGCAGTCGATCTCGGAAACGAGACATATACCATCCATACTTGTGTAGTGGAAGTGCAAAGTGAAAAGTACTAGAATAAATTATAATTACAATATAAGTTATAATTTCGTGTTTTTCGAACAATTGTTATTAGAATCAGTGGCAGTCTGGAGCAGGCTGACGAACATTCTGCTTCCGCACCATCAGTGCCTGGCACTGAACTGGGATGTGACTTGTCCAAAATCTCATTCCTTCCCACGGAAGGGGTAAGTCCAAATAACTCAGTTAGTGTAAACGTGCAAAGGCGGATGAAAATCACCCGCCTGGAACGCACACAAAAAAATAAACTTAGATTTCGCATCTCATCAATGAACGATGAAGAAATAAATGAATACTTAATTCCCAAAACAACAATGGAAGTACCCAAAACAAGAAATAACCCTAAAAAGGGCACAGTCGACAGTGACGGCTTCACTCTAGTGAAGAGCCGAAGAACAAACTCTGGCAGGCAATCTCCGATACCTGCCGCAACAACTACGGATCAAGAAATTGAGGTAACACCAATGGAAGGTGTCTCGTCACAATTTTTTAGCCAAAATAAATTCCGAGGCCTCTTCACCGGGAAACCCGCGGAAATACTTGCTCAGCAAGAGGCAGCTGCCTCAACTCCATCCGCCAATCCCACGGTGATGAACAAACCCCGTGGAAAACCTAAAAAGCCACCGCCAATTGTCTTGGTCAATAAGCCTAATAATCACGACATCTTTGCAGAAAAGGTGTCTGAATGCACGGAGAAGGAAATAGATTACAAATATCTGGACCATGGTGTTCGCATCCAGTGCGAAAATATAAACGATTACCAAAAATTGCGCACTGAGTTGTCAAAGGAAGAGGAGGTGGAGTTTTACTCCTACACTCTACCGGAGAACAAACCAGCAGCAATGGTCCTCCGAGGGCTTCCACCCATGCCTTGCGACAAAATCATAAGTGCTATCGCCGAAAAAGGATTCAACATTAAGAAATGTTGCGTCATGAGATCCACAGAGGACAGACTGCCCGTGTTCAAGGTAGACTTTGAACATGGCACAAATATCAACAACTTAAAAATCATAACAAAGCTCTTTAGCTGCAAATTCTACTGGAGGAAGTACAAAAGCACAGGAGTGACGCAGTGGTTCCGATGTCAAAGTTTTGGGCACGCTACTTCCAATTGTCATGTTAGAAGTAGGTGTGTAAAATGTGCAGGCAACCACCCGTCAAAGGAATGCCAAAAACCGGCATCCCTACCAGCATCCTGTGCAAACTGTGGAGGCGCGCATACTGACAATCATAGGCAATGTCCAGCCTACATAAAATATGCCAGTAGGACTCGTCCTAAACAAAAAATTGTATACGTGCCGGCTCCCCCGCCGACCACTTCTCCATGGCAGGGCATGAGCCAAGCTTATGTGGCCCCTGCCACGATGGCTCCTTCGGCTGCACCAATGCCGCCGCCGCTCAGTAAGTATCCACAGCTTCGGCAGAGGCTACCTAGTGGTGGACCCTATCTTCCTGCGTCACAGCAAACCGCTGCTGCAGATCCAAACCTAGCGCCCCAGCCACCTACCATCACTACTTCTTCAGATGAGGTAGGAATGGCTGATTTTGACTGCCTGAGGTCCAAGATATCGCGACTAAACAGCATAATCAATATCAAGAAGCTCTGCGCAGCACTTGACCACCTGTGTGATCGTCTAGAAAAATGCGATTCTATGATGAGCGCCTAGACGCAATCTCAGACTTTGAGGCGTGCTTTAAATAAATTTCACCCCCTCAATAAGAATTTTAAATTCCAATATCCAGGGCGGACTAGTACGCAAAAAGCCCGAACTCTCTCATCTTCTTGTCTTACACAAAGTTGACGTGGTTGTCATTGTAGACACCCGACTCCACCCACCCCGCAAGTTCTCCATCCCAAACTAATACGTTCATCGTCACGACAAGGCTAGCACTGGAGGCGGACTTGCTATCCTTGTCAAAAAAGATCTCCAGCACGCAAGATTACCCGATTTGGATGTCAATACTGAGAACGTCGTCATCCAACTGGACGGGCGCAAAAAGCTACAAATCATCGGCATATACATTAGCAGGCTATTTGTTAGCACCCTCGAAGTACTGACTAGCCTCCGTCACCGGCTTTCATAGTAGGCGACTTCAACTCACGTCATACTATGTGGAATTACCCTAACATTAACAAAAACGGCCGCACGCTGCACAGTTTCATAATAGACTCTGAAAATCGACTGATTCTGAAACATCCTTCCTCTCCTATACATTACTCAGACAATGGAATAGACACCCCTTCTACCATTGACCTCTTCCTAGTTAAAAACCACCCGGTTGACAGATTTCTCGTGCGCACCATTGACGGTGGTCCGCCATCAGATCACGTGCCAGCTTTAGCCGTTATAGGCAATACCTCCCCAAAAAGAACGTCACCTCGCAAAATGCCAGACTACGGAAAGGCAAACTGGCATGGTTTTAAATCTCATATCACTGAGGCCATCCAGCTTGTCGAACCTGAAACATCTGCTGAAATTGAAACCAGCATTGGCGAATTCGAGGGTACGATTCTTGAAGCTGCCAAGCTCCACATACCAGAAAAGAAAATCACACCTTTCGCCGGTTACTCACCATCTCCGGAAATAAAAATAATCATTAAGGAACGCAATCGAGCCAGAAGGATCTGGCAGCGTACAGGAAATCAATACTTTCGCCTGCTCAAAAACAGCTTGTCCGACACCATCAGAAAGCGAGTAGCAGAACACCGTGGACAACTCTGGAATGAACGAGTAAATGCCGCTCTGGACCAAGCAGGTAAGAACGTACCCTGGGATCTCGTGAGGCAGCTGAAGTCTGCACGCGATCCTCCCGCAGCCCTTCAAACTAACAGCGGACTAGCAACATCAGCTTCAGAACGAGCCAATGCTTTGGCCGACGCTTTCGGTGAGGCGCACGAGATCTCATGCAACCTCTCAGATCCTTCCTTTTCCATCCAAGCACACAACATAGCTGAAAACCTCAGTATTCAACCGCCTTTCAACGACAATATCACCCCGGTTCGTCGTTCCGAAGTTGCCCGAATAATCCGACACCTGAAAAATAGAAAAGCTCCAGGACAAGATAAAATCAGTAACCGGCTACTAAAATCACTTCCGAGAAAGGCGATTGCGCAACTGACACTGATCTTCAACGCTGTGCTCAAACTCAATCACTTCCCCTCGTGTTGAAAGACTGCCAAGGTCATCGCACTTCCAAAACCTGGGAAACCGAAAATCAATCCACGCAACTACCGTCCCATTAGCTTACTTGCCGCACTTAGTAAAATCCTCGAACGCATTCTGCACAGGCGCCTGCGGGCACATATAGATTCCTTAAATGTCATCCCTCCAGAGCAATTCGGTTTCCGAAGTAGACTATCCACAGTCCACCAACTGGATAGAATCACAGGTAAAGTCGTATCCAAAATGAAGAAGAAAATGGCTACCGTACTTGTAACTCTGGACATAGAGAAAGCTTTTGACTCTGTCTGGCATAACAACCTGATAGTCAAGCTTCTCCGAGTTAACACACCAACTCATCTAATAAAGATTATACAGTCTTACCTTACAGATCGCCACTTCTTTGTCCAGGTTGATCAAAAAAATTTCACCCTTAGACCCATCCCGGCAGGAGTGCCCCAAGGCAGTGTCCTGGGGCCACTCCTATTTATCGCCTATCTTCACGACCTCCCGACTCTTCCGGCGGGCGTCAACCTAGCTTTGTACGCCGACGACACAGCTCTGTACACTTCTGAGTGCCACAGCAACATATACAAGGCAGTCTCTCGTCTTCAGACTGCTCTTGGCACGGTCACGAATTACATGAACTCGAACCGAATCAAAATCAACAACACCAAATCAGAGGCTATTATCTTAAAGAATGGGCTCTACGAAAGATGTCGCTTAAATTTCAATGGAGTCAGCATAACATCAAAGACCTCCCTCACATATCTCGGAGTACAGCTGGACCCTCGACTAAACTACAGAACTGCAGTCACCCAGCGCATCACAAAGGCCAACGCTGCAAGATTCATGCTACTTCACATACTGCGTAGCAACTCCATCCCGCTAAACACAAGAATCTCGATCTACAACTCGTGCATCAAATCCATTTTGATGTATGCAGTCCCAGTATGGTCCACAGTCAGCGAACCCGACTGGGAGAGGCTTCAGATGTTCCAGAATAAGACTCTACGCCTCATCTCGCGACTCCCCAGGACAACTTCCATACAGGAGTTGCATGACTACTGCGACACGCCTCTCCTCAAAGCACATGCCAAATCAATCATCGACAACTACCACCAATCCACAACGAACCACCATAACCCACTGGTCAGGAATTGGAATGCACCAACAAAGTCTCTTAGCAAGGCTGCTAAGAGGAAGTTGCTTCCAGAAGAACTCAACACGCTGAAAAGCAGACAATTCAAAAAACTAAGACTTTCAGTTTAGTGTTGTTTCGTGTTGTGTTGAGCAGTGTGTGCTCACCTGTGCTAAAGTGCGTGCATCCCAAAACAGTGAAAGAACACTAAAAAACATTAAACCCTTATGGACAATAGCCGACTAGATAAGTCAGTTAATTTAGTTAAGTTTAGTTAGTTAAGTTAGTTTTAAGTTAGTTAGGTTAGTTGTAAGTACTGTTCAAGCCCGGTTTGAAAATTCCTCCGGGCACATCCCACAATCAAAACACACACAGTACTCCATTATTATAAACATTTGTTATCAGGCCATAAGCGAGTTCAACGCCAAGGCGAGGTACCGCAACTTTGTAATTAGCATACTTTAGTTAAAAAATCTGTGCTATTGTATTATATTCTTAACAATAAAATCATTCTCTCTCTCTCTCTCTCGGAAACGAGGAAGTCGATCTCGGGGCTCGTGTGGCGCTTTAAATGTTACCGTAACGTGTTAACTATTGCTGTGTATTAACGTTATTTAGGATTGTATTATTTTATTTATTAAACATTAACTTTAAAGTATTCGGACTTTATTCTGACCAAATTTGAAACCTTTACAGTCAAGAAGAATCATAGCTGCGACAACCTAAGTATATATATATATATATATATATATATATATATATATATATATATATATATATATATATATATATATATATATATATGTATAAACGGGCTCTCTCTCCCTACAGTTCAGGTGTGGGGTTTGAATATAATAATACATATAAAAGAATAGAATAGAGAGGCTCGGCATCTTACACTATTGTATAGAATTAACTTACATTTATCGAAATAACACGAAACATGTATACATTATCAGTAAATTTTGTGAAATTATCACTAAAATCGTGTTTTTTTCGCTTCAAATAGCGATATTTTTCATATACACGTGATTTTCATCTACCAGACTAGAGATTTGCCGATAAATTTTCTACTATTGTATAGAACTAACTTACTTCTATCGAAATAACCCGAAACGTGTATACATTATCAGTAAATTTTGTGAAATTATCACTAAAATCGTGTTTTTTTCGCTTCAAATAGCGATATTTTTCATATACACGTGATTTTCAACTACCAGACTCGAGATTTGCCGATAAATTTTGCTACCATTGTATAGAACTAACTTACTTTTATCGAAATAACACGAAACATGTATACATTATCGGTAAATTTAGTGAAATTATCACTAAAATAAAGTTTTTTTCGTTTCAAATAGCGATATTTTTCATATAAACGTGATTTTCAACTACCAGACTCGAGATTTGCCGATAAATTTTGCAACTATTATATAGAACTAACAACTTACTTTTATCGAAATAACCCGAAACATGTATACATTATCGGTAAATTTTGTGAAATTATCACAATAATCGTGTTTTTTTCGCTTCAAATAGCGATATTTTTCATATAAACGTGATTTTCAACTACCAGACTCGAGATTTGTTGATAAATTTTGCTACTATTGTATAGAACTAACTTACTTTTATCGAAATAACCCGAAACCTGTATACATTATCGGTAAATTTTGTGAAATTATCACTGAAATCGCGTTTTTATCGCTTAATACGAGGTCAGACAAGTAATGCGACAAAATACAAAAATCGAGTATATTTAAAAATTAAAGTACATCGCTGCGATCCCCTTCAGAGTAGTCCCCTCCCGCATCTATACACTTATTCCAGCGAGTTTTCCAGTTTTCGTAACAATTCTGGAACACTTCTTGTGGGACCTCTCCGAGTACCCTCGTCACAGATTCTTGGATATCTTCAACGGAGTCAAAATGTCGACCTTTGACGAATTTTTTCATATGTGGGAATAAGAAAAAGTCGCAGGGTGACATGTCCGGTGAATAGGGCGGTTGTGGTAACGTTGCGATGCCTTTAGACGCCAAAAACTGAGAGACACTGAACGCACTGTGACAGGGAGCATTGTCGTGATGCACAACCCAAGTCTTCGCGATCTCTGGACGCACTCTGAGCACCCTTTTTCGTAATTTTTTGAGCACATTGCGGTAGAATATTTGATTTACGGTTTGTCCAGGTGGTACGAACTCTTTGTGAACCACCCCTTTGCTGTCGAAGAAGCAAATCAACATGGTTTTCACTTTGGACTTGCTCATTCTCGCCTTCTTCTCTCACGGCCTTTTTGAAATCGGCATGCCACCGAAGCACCTGACTACGACTCAGGGCATCACTACCATACACTTTAAGCACTTTTTCATAAGTTTCTGTCGCGGTTTCGCCGAGTTTTGCACAAAATTTTATCGCGCACCGTTGCTCTAAATTTCTCTGTTCCATTTTCGTGACATGCACTACTCGCGCGTTGTTACAAAACACTAAACAGCTGGCGAAGAAATGATCGTACGAGGGTGGTCAAGGTCTCAATCGAGAGAGTAGGGATCTGCTATTACGGTGGCGGAATTACAGGTTCGCAGTGTTACCACAGGCCGAGAAAAAAAATCGGTCGCATTACTTAATTGTTTGACCTCGTATATATCTATTAGGAGGTTGCATTGAAATCGTCTGTTTTTTGTGTTATTTGAGCCTTTATTTCAATAATAAATTATGTGAGTACAATAATCAAAATATTCACCCTCGGAAGCTATGACCGTTTCCCACTTTTCTGGCAGGAGTTGAATTCCGCGACGAAAGGATTGTCTGTCTTTTGAGCCGATCCATTAGGCAATCCAATTTTCGACTTCTCCGTAGTTATGAAAGTGTATTTCTTCCAAAGCGTGTTACATCGATCCGAACAGGTGGTAATCGCTTGCGGCCAGGTCCTGAGAATACGCTGGATGCTGGAGAACTTCCCATTCGAGCTCCATCAGTGTTTCTTCCAAGGCTTTAGCATCGTGGGGCCGAACGTTGTCATGGATAAAAATCACTTTTCGGCGATTCGAAGCAATTGACCGTCATTTTTGCATCAAATTATCATTCAAACGCTCCAATTGTTGTCGATAACGTTCAACGGTGAGTGTTCTCTTCGGTTTCAACAGATCATAATACACGACAACCTCCATACGCCACCAAATAGAGAGCATAGCTTTGTGACCGTAGTTGTATCGCTTTCGTGTCGACGACGTTGTTTGGTCAGGATCAACCGATGATTTCTTGCGTTTAGAGTTGTCCAAATAAATCCATTTTTCATCGCCGGTCACGATATGTCACAAAAAACTCTTCTTTTTACGCCTCGAGACCGAAGAAATCGAGATGTTTAAACGATTAGCAATGGCATTTTCGGTCCATTGATGCGGCGGCCATCTCCCGTCTATCTGGATCTTTCCCACGGCTTGTAAACGTCGTTAAATTGTTGATTTATCGACTTGTATCTGTCGAGCCGATTCTTTGAGTGTTTGAGCAGAGCATCGTTCCAATAGATCGTACGGTTGTTCCTCTTCGAACTATTTCGACTATCCTGTCCGCTGTTTGTCGTGAACGTCACAATCGCCACTTTTGGATCGTAGAAGCCAATCTCTACATACTGCTTTCGATGGAGCAGATTCACCATAAGTTTTCGTAAGCAATCGATGAGACTCAGCTGCACTTTTTTCAAATTAAAGTAGTGTAGAAGTACACATTGTAAAAACAACTTATCGCGTTCCATTTTAATTCGGATATAGAAAAGAGCTTGTGTAAATAAAGTATGGCGTCTAATGGCTGAATTTTAGTGGGAAATATTCACACTTAAAAATGATATAAGAGACAATTGTCATTACCCACAGCATACGCACCTAGAGCCATCTACAAGCTAACAGCGGCTTTCAATGCAACCTCCTGCTTTATATATATATATATATATACATCATCTCGGTAATAATAACCGTTGATGTGGATCCTTTTCTAACAAAAAACTTCATCGCTGCCAATTTTATTCAATCTAAAATATAAATTGTGATAGCTTTATTTAAACCGTTGTTTACAACAAACTGTTTAACGAATCGACTTGATATTTCACATATAATCATAACAGATGTGTGGGAAAGAACGTAGCCATGAGTTTATAAATTACACCGACGTCTCTAGTCCAGATCACAATGTTTTTAAATTATCCTCGTAGTAACGTCGTGCGCCGATTCGCCGCACAAATAAATCGCTTCTACTGTCCAGCTCTCGTTTCTTCTGTGGGCTCGTTGCGAATGCGTCACAGAATTACACGCCAACAGATGCTTTCTATCTTTGTTTATCGTTATTCTACCTCTGTGAATACACACTTCTTCGACGACAGCATTCGATGTGGAGCGACGCATTTCACGAAACTGAACTGGAGCTCCAGTCGGTTAGCGATAATGCAGGTCGTTTCCAAGAGAGAATGCATGGAATTACTATTACACAATAACATAATTCCTCGGAAATATATATTCCAGTGACTGTCTGTTCTTTTGCTTATTCAGTTGTAAATTTCCCATCTAAATAATTTCATCTTCCTGTGCGAATACGGCTCGGGAGTCACTATGTTCTCATACAATGTAGATGTCATCCATTCTCATTTGACGGCGATGCTCGCTTTACATCTCGTTCAAAAGTTGAATTCGCAATACATAGTGTGATCGTCGTGTATCAATTATAAAGGCTCTGCATGAATGTATTTAAAAAAAGGGTAAAAATTAAAAAAGTATGATATTTTGATTTAGTATTTTAGATCAGTATTGAATTTAACTAAAATACTGAATAAAAAATAAAATGATTTCTTTAATACTTTCATACGAAAACCGTATTTGAAATTTCCTCAACGTCTCTAGTTACCTCTTAAGTGGTGATTTTACAATTTCTTTTCGAATATACCTTTTATGCTTTTACAATCTTTGTAGACGTAAATCTTCTCCTTTAAATTGCTCCGTCGAAACTATTCCCAGGTCGTTAAATATAACGTCGTTACATCGGCCTGTTTAAAAAGTATCCGATTTAGAGAACGTTGTCTTCGATGGTCCATTGTGACTTTTTCTGTACGAAAAATTGATTTGTCTCTTGAAACCCAACCTCTTCTAGTTGTACCTTCTGAGCGTTATCGGCCATCGTCAAAGAAAGATGGTTCAAACTTATTTATTTACAATGTTATTGTACACCGAACAAGTAACTATTTTACGTCCAAAGTCGACTTATGGTCTTGATATCGAACACTAATGTCACAGAGGCGCGTATTTGGTTTGTTGATGAATCCATGTCGCTCATCCACAAATTTCTCGAAACAGAATCGTCACTTTCAACCACGTTCAATTAATGTTCTGCTTTAATTGAAGCGCACTCGCGATGCTCATTAGGCATTGTTTCTTACACCAGTTGAATCTTATATGGACACAACTTCAAAATACTTTGTGGTGAACTCCGTGTTGTTCCGGCGTGAGTTGAACCGCTGCGAGCGAATCTTCAACCACACTTTTGACTGCACTGTTAATGTTTTCAGATGACCTTGTATTCCGTATTCAAATCTCGCAACCGACCCGTGAATTTTCAGTCCAGAGGTATATTTCATAGACAAGAGATTCCATAAAATCCGATTCTATTAACAAATATTAAAATACCTTGGATCTGATTACAGTGACAGCGATGGACATTCTGTTTATAATTTTCATGCAACAAAATGCAATGAATTAAAATGAATCATGTTTGTCGGCGTTCGAAATTCAATAAATATAATGCGCAATACCATTAAAGTTAGCCGTTCGATGGTTTGAGCGAGACGTGATGAGTTTTATTTTCGATTCATGTTAAACGAGTTGTCGAGGAGTCAAGGCGTGTATTAACATCGCACGGCTTGCGAAAAATGTATTTTTGAAAATGTCGGGTTTCGGACGGTTCGCAAAGTGTTATGTAATGATTATCACCTCGCAGCACATGCGTTCCATTCTGAATTTGCTTTTAATATAAATACAAAATATGCCCACGCACGTTCCCGACACCAGACTACACTCAAATAGTAAACGTTTTCCACCTGAATGATTGCTGTTTTTTTTTGCAGACACGCGACGATGACGTCTTCAACGAACAATCATGATTCAATTGTTCCAGCCAACGGACACAGTGTTGAGAGTTTCGAAAGAAATTATACACCCGCAGGGGACAAGATATGCTACCACGGCCGTGATTACCAATATAAAGTCATTATGTACCTACTGTGTAAGCAGCTAAATGCGAATTCCGAAGAATTTCGTCTGGCATGCGAAATGGAAGACGCTGGAAAATTCGACGACATTGTCTTGCATTACGAAGAAAACAACGAGTGGAAATACAAATTATTTCAACTTAAACACAAATCCAATAACGAGAAAAATACAACATCTCAGAAGATGTTCTTTTCGGAAAAGTCGAGTCTTCGTCTAAACATGTACTTTGATTCGTTTAAAGAAGAAATCGAAGACAAAAATTTCGAAACAAAGCATAAGGGTAAAATAACCGAACTCGCGTTAATGACAAATGCCGGATTAGAGTTCAGTGATCAACGCCACGAAAATATATTCGAGGAGTGTGATGAAGAAATGAAGAGAGTTTACAAGTTCAAGAAAGACCACATAGAACTGGTAAACTTTTTAAAAGATGAGGAATCTCTTCGCGAAAAAGTTTTTGACAAAAATGGCAAAAATTTATCGTTTGTTGCTGAAGATTTTTTTAATAAATTAACGATTTATGTTAACTTTCGCGACGAAAAGATTGAACAAGAAACCAAACATGAAATAAAAAAGTTTCTTCATGTCGATGACGAAGCGAAATTTAATAATATTTACAAGGATCTTTACAATACCATAGCAAGATGGGTGTGCGCTCCACAACGATATTTCGTCGGTAGACAAGAATGCATGGAATGGTTTGATGCGGCTAAAGAAAAAATACAGAACCCGTCGAATGTGTTCAGCGAATTCCATTTGAATCGGATTGAAACACACGGCATCCGATTCACTGAAGACAGTTTACGGGAATTCGGAAAAAAAATCGAACAAAATGTGCACATTTGTCATGTGAAGACGCGTTGCAGCGTGGACTTTTCACTCGTGAAAGTGGTGCAGTGCTTGAAAAAAGGAACATTCCGCGTGATTAGCGACGACGAGTTCAAAACTTATGATCAAAACAGACTTAAAAGTGATCTGCGATTAAACGAAGTGAGTGTGTTGGTGATTGCTTGTTCCTCGTGCGAAACAACACTCGATATTCCATCTTGGGATCGTGTAAAGTTTATAATCGTCTCAAAATCTACATCTTTGAGTGCGAACAATGTGCAGTGTATTGACGATGACATTCAATTTAATGAACTCGTGCCGTCGATGCAACAAGAACTCTTAGAGAAAGAAGTTCTGTTTCAGACACGTCGTACGAAAGTGGAACAGGTCTTTCGCCCGGACATCCGCCACATCATCAGTAACGAATTTCTGTTTAAGCTCATTACATCAGCCGACCCGATCGAGATCGTTCCCTCCGCGGACATGCTTAGATCGACGGACGCTTCTTATATCGGCAGACGCGTGACGTATAGTAATGAAATCGACATAAATCGATTCGATTTCAACGACAAAGACGACGTCTACGCCTTTAGCGGCATGACAGAGACAGATTTTCAAAATCTTCGTGTGAAAAAGTCTTTAAAAAATCGATACGATTTATCGAGCAAGGACATGCAGCCCACTGATTCAAAAGAGAAACATGAGACCGACAACCTCTTGTTATTACCAGAACAGAATCCAGATCAAGAATTTAAACTGCTTTGCGAATTAAACGACAAAAAAAATATACTGTGGATCGAGCACTCTGAGACGAAATTCTATTTGCATAAATCTCACGGATCGATGAAACATGTAAGGAATTTTATACGTGAACGAGTTACAAAGCAGTTTGATGATCATCAGTTGACGGATCGAAGCGGAGATCTAACTATCATATGTGCTTCCCCGGGAATGGGGAAGACCGCGTTATTATCGAGACTCGCGTCGAAGTTCATCGAACAGCACCGAAATACTTGGGTTATTTATGTGAATTTGATGGATTATGTGAGAGAATTCAAAGCGAGAAAGACATTCGACGACAAATCTTCAACAGAATTCATCGTCAATTCTCAACACTTCGACAAATTCGAAGAAAATCTCTTCGCGGTGTGGCCGAACATTACAGTTCTGTTCGATGCATTCGACGAAATCGCCCCGGATCACAGGCAGCCCGTTGTCGATCTCGTTACAAGTCTAAACAAAACCGGCAGATTCAAAATATTCATTACATCGCGACCGAACGAACAAGAATATCTGGAAGACGAATTCAATCGTCTTTGCCATCAGTTGGCTCCGTTTAATAAAGAAGACGCGGTGTCGTTTCTCAAGAAACGATGGAATACAAGCGGAAACGGCGACGAGGCACGTTCAAAGCGGTTCATTGAAGCGCTAACACATTCGGTGGAATCGTCGACCGCTAACGAATCCGGCCGATTAATGAACACTCCGCTCGAATGTAGACTAATCGGCGATGTGTACGAGAAGGAATATAAAGATTATGTCGATCCTCGCAACGATTTACAATTACCGAAACGTGTTGACTTATTGGAACTCTTCGAAGAATTCGTGCGACTGAAATGGAAAATATACGTCGAAGAGAAAACACAACGAGATATTGATTCCGCATTACCTGCAGAAGAATCAATTCTCGATAATAGTTTTATTGCATTTAAAGAAAATCACCAATTAGCAAGTATATATTTGCTTTTTGGAGATAAAATCGAGTTAGAAAATTTGAAACAAAAATACTCTGATTGCATTTTAGTGAATAGCAAAAAGAAACAGCTAAAACATTTCTTAGATGAAATCAAAATGGGCAAAGAGAAGACGGGCATAATTGAATCCGTACGTGACGGTACTCCCAAATATACGCATAGAATGTTCGCAGAATATTTTGCAGCGGAGTTTTTTCACGAATTCATCGACGACGATCGAGAAAAATCGAGAGAGTTCCTCACCAAAACCATCTTTCGTTCGGAAAGAAAAACACTTAAGCATTTTTTCGACCTCCTTTTCATTAAAGGTCAAAAATCATCAGAAACATTAAAAACCTTACTGAGCGGTGATGAAGATCGGTTCAATGCTTTCATCGGTCAGGAAGAAAGCAGTACGTTTGTCAACTCGACAGACAAATTCGGCCGAAATGCACTTCACTTATGTGCCACGTATGAGTTCGACAACATCTTCAAACAGTTGCTCCGATACGAGTTCGACATGAATGCAAGAGACGACTTCTTCGGATACACGCCAGTGCAGTACGCATGCGTCGCACAGATGTGGAAGAATGTCGAATTGCTGTTGCCGAAAAGCGACGAAAACATAACGAATTTCATTTCTGACAAAGAGCAGTGCTTAATTCACGCATCGAAGAACGGATATAAGGAAATAGTCAGAAACCTAATGGAACACACGGAAGAAACTCACAGAGGCGAACTGATCAACACGGTAGACGAAGACGAAAAGACGCCGTTGTATTACGCAGCAATGTCGGGGCACGCGTCTCTGTCAAAGTACATTCTGGAGAAAAGTGATGTGAATCTAAATTATAAATACGGCAGCGATGGGAACGAACACCATTCTGCATTTACTAGCACAGATATCCGAGGAACGAGACGGATCGGTGGAGATAGTGCGACTTTTAGCAAACACCGATTTGGTCAAAACTAAAAATACTGAAGGTCTAACTCCACTTCATTATGCAGCCCGTTTTGCATCAAAATCTGTCTGTGAGTGCCTGTTAAATGCCAAACAAGCAGATGTTTTCGTTACCGACAAATACGAGGCAACACTTTTACACATGCTGGCAGCAACACACGATCAAGAAAAAATCGGACTTGTAAGCGAACTTGTTCTAAGAGGCATTTCGATCGAAGCTAGTGATGTCTTCGGAAGAACGCCTCTTCATGTCGCTTGCGAATTCAGTTCTCGCGCAATCTGCGAGTACTTGATCAAAGAAATGAAAGCGAACGTTAAGGCGGTCAGTAACAATAAATCGACCACCTTACATTGTCTGACTGCGAATACGAAAGAAAATATGGGCGAAGTTGCACGTTTGCTGGTTTCTGAAGGCATATCGATTGATGCTCGTGATGACGACGGAAGAACGCCTCTTCATGTCGCTTGCAGATTAGGTTCTCGCGCAATCTGCGAGTATTTGATCAAAGAAATGAAAGCGAACGTTAAGGCGGTCAGTAACAATAAATCGACCGCCTTACATCATCTGGCTGCGAGTACGAAAGAAAACATGGCCGAAGTTGCACGTTTGCTGGTTTCTGAAGGCATATCGATTGATGCTCGTGATGACGGCGGAAGAACGCCTCTTCATGTCGCTTGCGAATTCGGTTCTCGCGCACACTGCGAATACTTGATCAAAGAAATGAAAGCGGACGTTAAGGCGATCAGTAACAATAAATCGACTACCTTACATCTTCTGGCTGCGAATACGAAAGAAAACATGGCCGAAGTTGCATGTTTGCTGGTTTCTGAAGGCATATCGATCGATGCTCGTAATGTCTCCGGAAAGACTCCTCTTTCAATTGCACTTGAATGCGGTTCTAGTGCATTCTCTGATTTTATAGCGCATAAATGAAAGCGTAAATTAAGGCGGTCAAGAAAAGAACAAGAACTTCTTTACGTTGTGTAGTACAATAAGGACGAAAACTTAATCGAAATTACAAGGTCGCTGGTTCTTAAACGAGTTTCGATCGAAGCTCGTAATGGAAACACGCCTTTTTATGTTGTAGGGTTGTTTGTTTCTCGATGATTTAATCACATAAATGTATCGACTTTTAAAGCTTTAGACAATTAAACAGCTATTTTTACATTATCTAGCGCTTGTGGGAAGAAGAGAACGCTCTGGTGACATCTCCCGCATCGAAAAATTAAATGTGTCGTGCGTTCGCCGCCGACGTCGTTATTCGGAGTTCTCCGTCGAAGTGGGTGCATTTGTTGCCGTTGCGCTTTTCGGCCGGCAGTCCGATCGAGGCAGAACAGCGTCGCCGCCGAATTCACACAACGACCATCAGCGTCTCGTTAGTAATTAATGCTCTGTTTTCGTATCGTCGCAATATTTCTTTTTGGAAATATAATTTGAATATTGTTTTTAATGTGTCCCTAATTATTGTTTTGTTATTAGAATAGAAAATATTATAAACTGATGTATAGTCCGTCGAAATTGACGGGAAAATAGAAAAGAAAACCGTCTGTAGGTTTTCACAACAATATTTTAAAATATAACAAATGAGTAAGAACGAAACTGAATGAATTGAACTTGAAACCTATCCAATGTGAAAATGTCCTTATACACCACATCCTTCACAAAAAAATCTATCCTCACTGACAATGAGGATAGATCCTTGTTGAGATGTATTTCAGATGGATGTATTGATCTTCTGCTCGCTTTTGCTTCGAGGTACGCTACATAAAGTTGCCCATGATTGAAAAATGTTTCCCTAAAATTAATTCCAACGTGCTCGAAGGTGGTGTCCTCGTGATTTGTCGATCGTCATTACAAATGTAGGGATATCGGAAACTGACGTGGCTTCAGTGCAAAGGGCACTGTTCTATCAGATGGAGCAAGATCCATCCTCGACACATTCACTATCGTCGTCCTTGTTGCATTCATTTAGAATTTTTCCCGTTATGAAATCGTGTGCAGTTCTGTGATCGTAATCCTCGTTCCGTTGCACAAATCTTTGTTCGGGTCCAGCTAACGCACTAACATCACGATTGATCCTTGATTCAAAACGAATTCATGAAGCGGGATTCCAGATGACATTCGTATCATTTTTGATCACTTAGCATCACTGTTATCATCACTGTATCACTCGGAAGCAATTGTCATCACTTAGCATCACTGTATCACTCGGAAGCAATTGTGTCAACAGTGTAGTAGACTTGTTGGTGTTCAGGTAAACTTTTGACGATTCGCTTGTCGATTTCAAGTGTTTCTCTATTAGCTGATGCAAGAATCACTCTTCTTTAAATTACCTCCTCTCTTAGCTGGATTATGTCCTGTCCATACATTTGCTGTACGATACTTTCAATTCCGCCTGCGCTCTCACCATCGTGTGATCAGTTTTCTGTATTAAGATCCGGATCGCATGGAATCTCCGTTTCGCCATCGTAAGTATTTGGTATTTGATCCGTTGCTCCAGTTCCTACTTTCAGCAACTACTCGCTCGGTGTTTTGACCGTTTGATCTCGTGTTCGACGTCAAGGTTAACTTAGAAAACCGATACCACAACTCACTGAATTTGACGCAAACGTCAAAAATATCCGAACGCCGCCCTCTCGATACCGCCAATAACGTTTGACGAAAGTCTCCACTAATCAGCAAAACATTTCCCCTAAACGGTCTATCGTCTTTCACAAGCCGCGAAATAAGTTCGATCCATACTTTTTCAACATCTTTATTTCATCAATTATTATGAGATTTTGTTTCCGTAACCCGTTCGTTTCGTTTGATGTCCGCCGCATTTGAGAGATTGAATTTTCCTGTATGGGCACAGATAGTTTAAAACTTGAGCGAACAGTTCGTCCTTCTTTCTTTAATGTTGCTACCATGCCTGTTGTAGCAAATGGTGATGTAATTTTCGCGGTTTTCATGAAGAACATTTCCAAAAGCACTGAATTACGTTTTGCAAATTTTGAAAAAACGATATATAAAAGTTTTCTTTGAATAATAACAAAAAAAAAGAACTTTTAAAGGTTTTGATCAAATGTACAAGGTGTATGAAAACGTTTTTGACACACTGTGTATGTGTATATACTCGTATGTATATATTTATATACTCGTATGTATATATATATATATATATATATATATATATATATATATATATATATATATACATATAACTCGAAAAACGTATTTACACAATTAAGATTTTTTACAATTAAAAGGGTATTATTGAAACATTTGGAAGGATTTTGTAACAAATTCATATATATTTTATATTTATTAATGTATTATTTATTAAAAAAATAAAAATAATAACAATAATTTCTTAGAATTGCAGAAAAGGGATGATTATTTAAAATAGAGTCGTTTTTCCGCGAAAAAAGTAATTGCATAACTTGCAGTCATTTGAGTTACACTAATGAATATTTTGAAAAAACTTGAAATTAATAGTACATCAGTAAAATATTTCTCTTTATCACCTCTTTTAATGTATGTGGCATCGGAGAAATTCATTTTTACGCCACTTCCGGCTTTATATTTACCTATTCGCATACATTCATTTTTTTAATTGGGATTTATTAGTAATATTATGCTTTCTGATTTTCTTATCCAGTATATCCCACGAATGCATAATCGTATTTAAACCAGGAGATTGTGATGGTGTATTTAGCGCATGGGGGAGTGGTTGTCATACAAATTCCATTTCTTTTCTACGTGGGCTGTGGACTATGTGCCAGGTCGGCCTTCACTGGTCGACCTGGAGCTCCGCTGGCCCAACAGTTAGAGACGACCCCCTGGAGGGGGTAGAAATGCTCCAAAAAATGAGAATCTCCGTTCCCAGCAACATCCAAGGAAATACGAGAAACGCGAGCCATGAGCGTATATCGCTTGGTGCTCAAGCAAGCATGGGCTCCTCAGGCCCTCGCTACAGACGATGATTTTTCTAAGTCAGTCAAGTAACAGAACCCGTGTGGTTATATTCATCATAGTAACGACAATTAAACAATAGTAGTAAACAACTATTTGTTGTGTTTTATTTCAAACCTGCAGCATTTATGTTATAAAAATATCCAAGAGATAACACAATAATAAATGATAAAATAAGTAAGGTTATATGCATATTGTGTGACATTCGTCGATGTTACGTTTCGTTTCTAATATTTCCTTACAATCACACAATTGCTGTGGTTTAAATTAATACCTCATACATTTCTTGAACTAAACGCGAAAAACGGATCGATAAAGAAATATTTCATTCGTTACTTATTCATGGCCATACGATGGAACAGAAATTTCATCACGTTTGAAAAGAAATGTTCACTCACCGTTTCGCATACCGATGTACGAATACCTCCGCCCGGAGATGCAGTACCGAAAAAACACACACAGAATCTCTACTCGGCACATATTTTCTGATATTTTAGTACGGACATCAATTTCGAACGGCACTGTATACAATCTGAGTTATTTTTCGTGTATTTTATATATTTTTCGTCCACTTTTCAGTCGAAACAGAAAACCCACAGACAATGAACGAACCGCACGCTTGGCATAAAAACAAACAACTGCGAAACACTGCCTTCGTCGATATTGTAATTTTAACCCAACTATCGCATAACGATTACATAAACCGTTGTAATATTTTTATAAAATTACGATTCTTTTTCAACTGATTTCTCGACTAGACTGCACGTGACAAATTGGACGCAGACATTTATTTAACGAGTAAATATTTTGTTTTCTGTTAAGGGGATGTCCGCACAGTTCAAAACTAAAATGTACGCAACTTGGTAATAGGGTTTTATTTGTTCTCTGATTGGTTGATATCAGTCACATGATCAGTGTTTTGTCTCGCAATGTCCTACGAGAGGGAGAGAGAGAGGGTATACGATTTCAATATAAAACTGAAATTCATTTTGATATTTTTTTTTGTACTGAAGCTCTACATTCAAATTCATTCTCATTTCAGTATAGTACTTTGTTATGTAAACTTTCCCAATAAAATCTGTACGACTTACATTTTATGCAGATTATTTTTTGTGTAATTCATTTGTTAGGTTGGAGCAAGCGTTAGCGAGCAGGGGATACAGACCTCACAGGGTTGGCGAGAGCATCGAGCAAGTGACGGAGTCCTCTAGTCTTTTAAATATTTTTTTTAATTTATATTCATCAAACGTGTGTTTAAAAAAGACCATGAATTTTTGTTCGATTTTTGACGGGTGACATGCAGTTTAAGACTCGAGTGTCGACAATCCGATGATGGGATAAGGAAAATATTTGAATCGATCGATAGTTTTTAAATATTGTTTTCGAGTCGTGTTCACCAAAAAAGTGTCTACAAATAATTTACATAGATTTTCAATTTTTGATAAAAAAGAAACAACAAAATATTTCTTTCTTTCTGTGTTAATTCATTTGAGGAGGTGAAGGGTAACTTCACCTGAGTAAGACCTAACTAGCCTATATGTAAGTTCAGACGTTTCAGTAACACAGGTCTGATCTTTATTGTGGTTTTAACTTACAAATGAGGCTCGTTTCTTCTTATCAGCAAATATGATGTGATTATGTTCAAAAATATGGAACTTTGTTTGTATTCATTTGTTTTCTGATTACATATTTCGTTGAGCATGCTAGTAAGAGGACACTTTTGCCGTCAATTATGAAACTGATTATCGAAGAGCCATACCAAATACTTGAAATCTTAGCAAAATCTTTAAATCGCGATATTTTCTTTTGGTCATGAATCCATGCGTTCTAAATTCGTCTTTTCGATGGGGGTGACCAGGGACCATCTGGCTGTTCAGCAGAAAATTGTTATTTTTTCCATTGTATATTTGTGTACATATATTTATTATAAAAAAATCACATCACGTTCGAATCGATCGACATTAATTAATTCATTGACGATATGTATCACCAATTGCTGTACTACAATCGATTATTTAAACAAATGTCAATGATCATATAGTTTTGTTCAGACATTCTAATATACATATCTTATCTTTTTGAATTCCCACTCAAGTATATATTATTAAATGAAATATGTAAATTTATTTGTGACAGTTTTCTACTTAAACGGATGTTTGATTTCTAATATTGCTATTTATGAAGACAGTAAATTTCTAACATACTATTTATACAAATAGTAATTCGGTAATACTTTTAGCGATCGAGCAATAATTATCAGTTACAAATATTTAATTCCTTACCGATAACACCGTGTGTCTTTCAATGTATTTTATGTTTATGTGCGTATATTTTTTATACAGTGGAATCACATTCATATCTGAATAAAATATTTATTTTCAATTTTAAGAATAATGTGCCTTCGGCCAATTTTCACTCGGTGATAAATTTATGTCCAATTTGAATAAATGTAATTACCATATCTATAAAATAAATAGAACAAAAAAAAATAATAAGAATTCTTCAATTTCTTTATTTACGATAAAGAAATTGAAATTCCAGCGAGAAAGTTCTGTTTTATTTCAGATGAAAAAATTCCGGCCTTATCGGAAGACGCTGTATAAGATCATAGTGTTTTAAACGTATTGTCTTGTCCGTTTCTGTCTCGTTACGAGACTAACAGGCACTTCTGTATCGTTTTTCGGTATTATTCGATCGAGATAAGTAATAATTTCGATAGTTCCGGTACCTTGTGCGCTTCTATCAAAACATTTGTGTTCAGGCGATCGAACATAACACTTTCATGTTTAAGTAAGGGGTTGTTCGATCGTGGTGTTTTAGTTTTGTTTGCGTTAGGGCGCTAATAACCATTAGCTCTCGATGCGCCCGCAAACCCGAAATGTTTATCTTAATAGTACGTTTAACTGAATCGTGAGGACGAACATCATCGATAAGGTATGCAACGTACTTCTATTCATCGTTTCAGAGAGAAAATAGTAATCGTAAAGGTTAGACAAATTAACAAATGACGTTCCGTGGTCTCTTTAACTTTACCGGATCCTTCCTTTCGATCTGTTGTACACGATCCTTTTTTTCAAAATTCTCGTCTCGTGTCCGAGAACATCCGATTCTTTTAAAGTCGCGTCAGGGTAAAGAATACAACGTCGTTAGCTAACGCGATCAAAGTTTCCCGTCGTTACAACTGTGATCGAGACGTGAGGTTTGCCGATCGATAAACAATAATTTGTTCACTTTGAAAAACGCTTGGATTTTGTGTAAAGAATAGATTAAAATTCGAATTCATAAAACGCACGTTCGATATAAACTCGTTCTTAATTGACCGTACGACTTATACTTTTAACGTCGAAGTCGAAAACGGTCGCTTTCGTACGTCTCTGCGTATCGGTTATCGATTTATAACCGTTTGTCCGTCGGTAATTTTCGTCAGTCGTTCTCTTAACGCGACCGATTCGTCACGTTTTAACCGTCATGCAAAATACATTCGACGTATTTAAAAACGTACTAGGTCGGTGCAGAAATAATCGTAGTTCTTACGTATCGAGTACAAAGACACATCGGTTAAAAATTATATCGAACGAAATAAAGACCGTCGGCCTGCACGTATTTCTCCCGGCGGGAAACGAGTTCGTTTATGCCTACAAGATAGAATTCTAGAGTCGTGGAATTAACACATTCATCGAAAGCGCTTCATAAACATTACGAAATTTCTCGACCGCAATCGTCGAATTCACAAATTCCGACGGTCACTCGCCGATCGAAAAGAAAACATCGCTTTTCCTTCTTTTTCTACGCACCCTTTAATGCGACGAGTCCCTCGCTCGCTTTTCTGCGCACGATAAGTCGTATACTGACGAAACGAACGTAAACGAGACAGGTTGGAATACTTCCGTGGCGCGGTGCGTTCCGCGCAGAAGTCCGCCGGCTGAAACTCGAACGCCACTTTTCGATGCCGCCGAGCACCGAAGAAAGAAAGAATTTATCGATACGCAGGTTAATATAATTAACCTGCGTATCGATAAATTCTTTCTTCACCGGTACAATAGATACCGGCGTGTACGATATCGTAGGTTTAAGCGCGGTGCCTCGCCTAGGCGTCGACTCGCTCGTGGCTGCGAGTAGAGGTGGTATAATAACGTAACGTCGTATACTTTCAGTACGGTGAGCGCGCCCGGAAAAAATTTCAAAATCGGGCAACCGAACACCGAGTTCGGTTGCCCGAACGTTCTCCTTCTTATAACCTCATAATCATACATATTAAACACACGGCCTTCTTAATATCTAGTGGTGATGGATAAATCTATAGGTAAGGTCACAGATAAAGTATCTACCCTCCATACTGTCAGTGTTTCCATTCAAAATAATAACAGAAACATTGCAGACGGTGGCTACAATTAGAGTGATTATAATAGAATTTTCTTATAATTTAACAAAATAAATTACAGTACAAATAATAATATTAAAGTTGTGAACACTTACACTTACCGGCAGGTCGATCTCGCCTGCAACGGTAGGAGAAATCGGTGTTTCCATCGTACCGGTCAATCGAAACGGTCTGCAGACGGTGACTAAAATTTAAACAGCACTTATTATACAAACGTTTATCATCACTACCCGAAAACAAATTCGGTACTTTCGGATCGTCGTATCTCACGTAGCACGATTTTGAAAAACTGTTATTTTTCAAAGCCGTACCTAATAAACGACTACTTATTTTCAACAGACGTAGATTATGTTAACGAATAAAAAACATTTTATACCTGTCTCTCCGAGCACAAAGAATGGATGGCTGATCTATTAAGCGGGTTTGTAGGGAACCGGTAAAGTCGCTTGTTTTAAAAAGACGTTTGTGCAATCTCACCATTTTGGATGCTGCATCGGCATGCTCTTCACTGATTCACATCGCTTGAAGCCATAGTAGTGCTCTGCAATGCAAGTATAATTAACTAGTACACACAAATAACTATTAACAATGAAAGTTAATAAAACTAAAATATCTCACCCGCTTTTCGTCGTCGGGCAATAAAATAATTTATCCCTCTGGACATCACAAATGTAACAACAACGCTGAGCAAAATTCATTTTTACAAAGCGTCCAAACAGCGACAATAAACAATATCAAACAGATGAAGTTTTAAACATCGTTTTGCTAAGAATGCGCAATTCTTGTTCGACCAATCAGAGGCATTTATATTTGTTTATGTTCTCCGCCAATAGTAAAACAATACATAAAATGACTTACAAATCGAACATCTATCGCCATCTATTTAAGTGCGCAAAACTAAATAGCATGCTCATATTTTCCTGTCACTGACCGGCCTGGGTAAGATGCTCGATGGAATATTGTCGCTATTTTTTAGCTTCAGTATTCCCGTGGTTACCTTAAAAAATGTCCGTTTTAATAAAACACCATTGAAGAAATAAACAAAATTTTAATATAAAAACGCGGAATTAAATCAAATGATTGGGACAAAATTGACTAACCGTCGTAGTAAGACATTTGAAGGTTAACTGTGTATCTTAACGGTTGTCGACACTGTCTCCTGTGACTATTAGTCAGTTGCTAGCACTGATTGTTTTATCGTGACGACAATCAAAATATAATTGTTGTGTCCACGTCTCGCTGTCAGTGAGACCAGTCTCTCTCGGTCGTGTAGATGCTCGACATTCAATGAAATAGTTTTCATGTTAATGAATGTTTATATTTCGATAGCTCACTTATCGAGTTTTAATCGTTTTCGTACTATTTCAATATTTCACTCCCACTCCCCGAAATCTAATTTCTGGCATGTAGCAGCTCCCTTGAAGTGTTCTACGGCCGCGAGCGGCCCACACGGACTCCGGTTGAGAAGCGTCGATCTGATCGTGTCTATGCGTTAAGCCGGTGATTTTCGACCTCCGTGCCGTGAGATCCTTGAACTGTGCCGCCACAGTGAATACCGATACGTAGATGACGTCCGGACAAATAGTTCGATCGGTTCCACCTTCCTAGCGGGGACTGGCCGAACTGACACGCATGACTATTACAGTTCTGGGTACTGGCTAACGAAGCTATATACAAATTTCGCATTAAATGTAATTTGTAATTTACGATTAAATAAACATTTCGTTTACTTTGTAATGGAATGTCATGGTAATAGTTCAGTTCGAGGATTTTTGTGAAAACGCACTTAAATAATTGAAATTCTTTGCTAAATCGATTGATTATAATGTAAAACGTGATTGAAAGTCGGGGGAGCAATAAGATTTTTGCAATAAATAATATGAAAAAAATGTAAAAAAAGTGCGCCACTGACAGCTGATACAAACTATAAGAAAAGTATTTTTTTATCGCAAAAAACGCCTTTTTTATTGTAAAAGAAATGCTTTTTCGTTGAATATTTATCGATAAAAACACTGAATAATCGTTGGCATAATACATTTTTCTACGTTTAAAAGCGAAAAACTTCGCGTAAAAAATTTAATGGAACCATTCGCTCGATTCGCCGTTATTAATCTGCGCGGCGCAGCCGTTCGCATACGCATCCGTTGTGGTGCGATCATATGCATGTAAACTAGTGACGGTTTTAAAGTCGACGTTTTAACTAGTCGATATATATCCAGATTTATAAAATTTAAAACGGACCTCCTTCCCCAACCTTCCCTCGTCGTCACCCTCGCCCTTTTTTGTCCCGGCCAAGCACAGGTATACAGCCCCGAGTACAAAATACGAATTTTTTTTTGCACGAATTTGAGATGGTGAGTCTGCGTATGGTTTATCATCGGCTTACTTGTAGCTGTTCCTAGAAACCGTCCGGGGCCCCGACAACAGCCAGAGTCTGCATATCTTGTTTCGGATGTTTCGAAGTCTTCTTTTCGACGCTGAGGCATCGCACTGTCATGCTAAAATCCGGGAAAAGTTTCAAATTACCCGAATATCAATCAGGAAGGTAACACCCCTACCTCCCCCTACCCCCTCGCCCCGCAGAGCCAGGCTAGTAGGACTAGTATCTTCGTTGAATTTCCTTGTGACGGGTTAGTACCCTTACGGGATTGCGTTCCGGCGACGTGAGTCGTCTGGCTTTACGAGGGGTTTCGCCTCGAAGTAATACGGTCAGACGAATATGTTGCGACATCTGTTCCTCCCTATCCACCTATTTAGAGACCTTTGGTCTCGGGAGTTGCGAGGGATCGAACGAGGGATTTCCGCGTATCTCTCGGGTGTAGAATTTCCAGCCGAGAAGCTCGATGTATTCGGCAACCATTGGCATGCGCGCCTTCTCGTGTAGTGCTGACGTTGGATATCCGTACGGGTCCGGTATTGTCCGGCGCCATCTTTAGAATCTTGTTTTGCACCTCCTGGAGACGGGAGATGTTCGTGCGTGTGGTATTCCGCCAAACGGGTGCAGCGTATGTGAAGATCGGTCTGATCGCCAATTTGTAGATCATGACTTCATTGTCACGACTCGGACCGCTCCTCCTAGCCATAAGTGGGTAAAGCCGGGCTAGGGCACCGTACCCTCGCTTGCGTACGCATGCGAAATGTCGATCGTATCGTAGTCTCCCGTCCGTGCGTACGCCCAGATATCGGGCGGAATCCTTCCAGGCCACCTCGGTGTCATCGATGGTTATTTCTTCTTGTCCTAGAGAAGATTATTCCCTCCGTCTCAGCTGCGTTTATTTTGATTTTCCATTTGAAGAAGTGCGCGGACACTTCATCCAAGGCTTTCTGGAAGAGTACAAAATAATTTGTAATAAGCTACTTATAAAAACGTCACTTGTTCAGACGCCATGAACGCGCCATAACGGATGCGCCGCGCGGAATAATGACAGAGAGCGCGAATCACACGAATATTTAATTTCATTAGGTTTCTTACGTGAACTTTTTCGCTATCAAATGCACCAAAATGTATCATCCAGGCGATTATTCGGTGCTCTCACCGGTAATTGTTCGATGGAAAAGCGTTCTTTGCGATAAAAAAAAACCATTTTTGCAGTTCGTACCTTCGGTCTCTCGGTCATTTTTTTATACTGTTTTTTAATATCATTTATTGCAAAAGTTGCTCGCCCGACTTAAAATCACGTTTCACATTGTGATCAATCGATTTAGCGAGAAATTTGAATTTTTAAAGTGCATTTTCACAAATGTCCTCGAACTGAACTATTAC
>CM068325.1:585000-587500 GCA_034766995.1 Acanthacorydalis orientalis | reverse complement strand
CCGAATCGACTCGTGCCGTCGGCGTTTCCGTTCGGAATAATAACGGAAACATCGCGGACGACGGTCACGATTCGAATAGTAATTAGTAGTAGAAACGTTTACGATTTCACAAATAAATGAATCAAAGTATAGATAATAGTGGACTCGTGAGTACTTACATTCACCGGTAGATCGATCGCATCCGCGACGGCAGGAGCGGCCTGACGCAGGAGCGGACGCCGACTGAAATTTAAACAGCGTTTATCATACGAACGTTTCTTGTTACCGAGAAACAAATTAGGTATTTTCAGGTCATTGTAACTCACAGCATGGTTTTAAAAAATTGTTATTTTTCAAAACCATATGTAATAACCTCAAGCAGGTTATGTTAAGGAATAAAAATATTTTGTACCTGTCTTTCCAAACACAACGAGAGGACCAACTGATCTGTTGATGTAGTTTTGTTGGGAATTGATAAAATCGCATGATTTAAAACGATCCTGGCAATTTTTTTCACTCTACATGTGAATCGACACGTTCTTCGCCGATTGCCATCGCATGAATCCGAAGTCGTGCTCTACGATACAAATATTATTACACATAAATAACTGTTAACAATTAAATTTAATCTAATTGAAGTGTAACTCACCGGCTTTAATCGCAAATTATTTCAAAAGCACTGAAAACGTCAAATGCATATAATTTTCCAACGGCGTCATTTTAAGAATGCAATTGTTATTCGACCAATAAGAAAGCGCGTATACTTCATATTCTCCGCCAATAGTAAAACGATATACGAAATGACTTATGAATCGAACAACTAACGCCATCCCAGCGTGCCGCAATTACTTAAAGATCGTGCTCGAGGTTGCCCACGTCACTTTGACAGGAATGCTAAAGACGTTGGTAAAGGGGGAATCTCTTAAGGAAAACAGAATAAATTTTTAAATACAAGTTTAATCTTTCGTACACTTGAAATCAATTCGGTCACGAAACGGTAACAGTACACGCATGCCGATGAAATCACCGTCTACACATTTTTAATCATGATCGAATTGCATCGTATTCATCGATGAGTGTATTTACTTGTCGAAAGCGTTAAAAGCAGAATCGTCGTTAAAATTTCTGAAATCAGTAGCTCGACAGGACATACGGTCTTAACAAATACTCACCGGAGACAATACTCCGATCAGAAGACGAAACGTTGAGATCGGACTTAATCGTAGAGTGTAACCGCACGAACGAGTCGGATCGAGCAGATATATTTATACAATGACATTTCGAATAAAAAAGAGCGACGAAATAAAAAACTTCCTTCGAGTCGACGACGAAGAGTATGTCGATAACGTATACGAGGATCTTTACGATAACGTCGCCGGGTGGGTGTGCGATCCGCGGGGATATTTCGTCGGCAGACGAAAATGCACGGATTGGTTCGCCGAAGCTAAAAAAAAAATAAAAAACCCGTCGGACGTCTTCAGCGAATTCCATTTGAATCGAATTAAAACGCACAACGTCCGATTCGCAGACGAAAGTTTACGGAAACTCAGGAACGTTTTCGAACGAGACGCGTACGTCTGTCACGTGAAGACGCTCTGCAGCGTAGACTTCGATATCGATATATATTCATGGATTTCGACGAGATCGCCCCGGATCACAGGCGAGCCGTCGTCGAACTCGTCACGAGTCTGAACCGAAAAGAGAGATTCAGAATGTTCCTCACGTCGCGACCGAACGAAAAAGAATATCTCGAGGACGTATTCGACCGTCCATGCCATCAGTTGGCTCCATTTGAAAAAGAAGACGCGGTGTCGTTTCTCAAGGAACGATGGAATCCAAGCGGCAACGTCGACGAGGCATGTTCAAAGGGGTTTATTGAAGCGCTAATAGATTCGGTGGAACCGAGATCGTTCGAGGAAATTCATCGACGCACCGATAGATTCGGTGAAATCGTCGACCGTCGACAGATCCGGACGACTCGTGAACGCTCCGCTCGAATGCAGGTCGATCGGCGACGTGTTCGAGAAGGAACATGAGGTTTTCGTCGAGGGACGCGACGATCCGCCGTTACCTAAACGCGTCGCCGTGTCGGAACTCTTCGAAGAATTCGTGCTACTGAAATGGAAAATATACGTCGAAGAGAAAAAAAAGCAATACGTTCATCCTGCTTCGCCGGTGGAAAGGAAACATCTCGAGGATAGTTTTATTCTGTTTAAAGAAAATCACAGATCGGCGAGCGTATATCTGCTGTTCGGAGATAAAATCGATTTAGACAATTTAAAAAAAAACGATTCCGAATGCATCCTAGATAAAAAAGAAAAGCGTCGACGAGAAGACGGGCATGATTCGATCCGTACGTGACGGTATTCCCAAATACACGCATAAGATGTTCGCGGAGTATTTCGCTGCGGAGTTCATTCACGAACTCGTCAAAGACGATTGAGAAAAAACGAGAGAGTTCGTCGCTAAAACCGTGTTTCGTTCCGAAAGAAGGGAAGAAACTTCTTCGGATACGCTCCGG
>CM068325.1:472500-577500 GCA_034766995.1 Acanthacorydalis orientalis | reverse complement strand
CTTTCATTTCCTTTTTCCAATGTCAAGAAACATAAGACTGTAAAGCATGAGCGACGACACGTGTCGTAGAAGCCGACTCTCTTCGGTTCTCGCCGTTGATCGTTCGTGCCAGCTGGATATCGCTCCGGCCGTGCCGGTCGGATCCCGTCGCCGACAGTTGAGTTTTCAATTAAAGTAAAGATCACACGGTCTTTTCGTGCATGTCCGTTCGTTATGTTTTTTTATACAGTCTATTCTTTGATGTTCGAGTCGTTTGTAATTCCTATAGTCTATTCTCTGGCCGAGCAGGAGATTCCCGAAGCACACTCGCTCCGGCCGACGTTGAACTCCATAAACGTCCGAGAAGTTCTGTTCGGATTGAAAGACAAAGCCGTTCCGTGGATATGTGTTTTCATTTCCTCTTTTCAATGTATAGAAACATAAGACAGTAAAGCATGAAAGACGACACGTGTCGTAGAAGCGGACGCTCTTCGGATCTCGCCCCGACCATCGAGGAAGAGTGTGGCCGTGCCGGTCGGATCCCGTCACCGACTGTTGAGTTTTCAATTAAAGCGAAGATCACGCAGTCTTTTCGTGCATGTCCGTTCGTTATGTTTTTTTATACAGTCTATTTTTTGATGTTCGAGTCGTCTGTAATTTCTATAGCCTATTTTTTGACGTCTACGGTCTATTCTCTTGCCGAGCAGGAGATTCCCGAAGCACGTCCGCTCCGGCCGACGTTGAACTCCGTAAACGTCCGGGAAGTTCTATTCGGAACAAAAGACAAAGCAGTTCCGTAAATATATGTGTTTTCATTTCTTACTTTCAATATGTAAAAACATAAGACTGTAAAGCATGAGCGACAACGCATGTCGTAGAAGCCGACGCTCTTCGGTTCTCGCCGTGGACCGTTCGCGCCGGCAGGAGATCACCAGGGCCGTCGAGGAAGAGTAAGGCCGTGCCGGTCGGATCCCGTCGCCGACGGTCGAGTTTTCAATTAAAGCGAAGATCACGCGGTCTTTTCGTACAGGTCCGTTCGTAATGTTTTTTTTATACAGTCTATTCTTTGGTGTTCGAGTCGTCTGTAATTTCTATAGCCTATTTTTTGACGTCTACGGTCTATTCTCTTGCCGAGCAGGAGATTCCCGAAGCACGACCGCTCTGGCCGACGTTAAACTCCGTAAACGTCCGTGAAGTTCTGTTCGGATCGACAGACAAAGCAGTTCCACGAATATATATGTTTTCATTTCTTCTTTTCAATATGTAGAAACATAAGACTGTAAAGCATAAGCGACGACACGTGTCGCAGAAGCCGACGCTCTTCGGTCCTCGCCGTTGACCGTTCGTGCCGGCAGGAGATCATCCCGGTCGTCGAGGAAGAGTGCGGCCGTGCCGATCGGATCCCGTCGCCGACTGTCGAGTTTTCAATTAAAGCGAAGATCACACAGTCTTTCGTGCATATCCGTTCATCATGTAATTTTTATACAGTCTATTCTTTGATGTGTGAGTCGTTTGTAATTTTTATATAATCCATTTTTTGATGTTCGAGTCGATTATTATTATAATAACGCTAAGTTAACGCTTAATTTATTTCATATCCTCGACCTGGTTTCATTTCGTGGCGTAACCTTAAGTCACAGAACAAAGGCGAGGAGCACCACAGAGAACAGGCGAATATCTCACAAAAATAAAAAAGAGACCCGACCTCACTCGACATAGTACAAACAATCTACGTTAAGATACGACCTCCTATCTATATTCACGGTCATCAAAGGGGACGTAGGAATTTTTTCAACATAGTTCAGACACTCTACGTTAGGAAACAACCCCTTATCTATATTCACGGTCATCCGAGAGGACGTAGGAATTTTTTCAACCTAGTTCAGACACTCTACGTTAAGAAACAACCCCTTATCTATATTCACGGTCATCCGAGACGACGTAGGAATTTTTTCAACATAGATCAAACACTATGTTAAAAACAGCCCCTTACCTATATTCACGGTCATTCGAGAGGACGTAGGAATTTTTTCGACATAGTCCAGACACTCTACGTTAAGAAACAACCCCTTATCTATATTCACGGTCATCCGAGACGACGTAGGAATTTTTTCAACATAGATCAAACACTATGTTAAAAAACAGCCCCTTACCTATATTCACGGTCATTCGAGAGGACGTAGGAATTTTTTCGACATAGATCAAACAATCTACGATAAGATACAACCCCGTATCTATATTGACGGTCATCGGAGACGACGTAGGAATTTTTTCAACATAGATCAAACAATCTTCGTTAAGATACAACCGTTTATATACATTCACGGTCATCCGAGAGGACGTACGTGCGATCCGATGTCGACTCCTCGATGTCCTCGCCGTTCGACCTTGCCGCCAAGATCTCTTCGTCGTCCAAGCTCGCCGCCACCGGGATCCACGTGCTGTCCGAATAGATCTCTCATGTCGGTTCAGCTCGCGGTACGGCGTTCCGGGAGACGCGTTCGCTCACGGCCTCGTCCGACGTCGCTCCGCTCCCCTCGCGGTCGACGACGGAGTAGACCGTCGGACGCTACGCTCGACGTCTGTGACCGCCGATCGTCGTATGCGCCTGCGGATCGCCGCGGGTGGCGAAGACGAGCAGAAGTAATCGCAAAAACAGCGTTTCGATGAATTTTCCTCGTCGGCGTCGCGAACACCGTAGCTCCGATCGCTCTCCGCGCGACTCGTACCTTTTAGGAATAAACGACGCTTCTTCGTCCGAAACGTTTCTGAAACGCCTCCCGTTCGTCGACTCTGGTACGATACGTTCTATGAACCCGGACCTCACGCACCTCCAGGAGCGCCTAAGACCCTACAGGGTTACGTACGTTACGTGCCAGTCGGATCTTCAGCGAACGGGTTCTATAAACAGTACACGGTAAAATAACTCGGTCTCACTAACGAAGTCCGCCCGGAACTTTCGCCCTCGCGGAAAGTACGGTCTACTTTTAATATAGTCGACGATTAGATCGTCCTCTCGATTCGAATCGAGCGACCTAAACCGCACGATTAATCCTCACTTTCGAGTAATTCACATTCGACCCGATGACATTTTAGACAAATGTTCGGCTACGGTATCGTTCACGGCAAGCCGGAGTAAAGCGACAGGAAACGCTTACTCGTGAGGATACGTTTCGTAGACGGAAACTACACGACGACAAAATTAAATAATCACGACAATCGACACGATAAAAATCAATGATAAATAGAGCAGACAATTAAAACGCGCAAGAACTTTTTGAAACTAAAGTAAGAGAGCGACCGCTCGCGACAGAGAAGGTCCTCAAAACGAGAACCGCGGGCGGTTCAATTATAACGAAGAGCGAAACGGGCGGTTCACCAGAGTTCGATGGAGAAATAACAAACGTCTGTACCGTGAGAGCTCATGATCGAATTCGTAAGAAAAAAAATCCGGGTTCGTGAGCTAAATTTATAAAGAGAAGAAAAGGCTGAGTTCCATCGTCTCGTGGAGGAGCTTCAAAAGCACCCCGATCGGTACGAGATGTACTTCGGCACGTCGAAAGAAAAATTCGAGTACCTGCGTCGCCTTATCGAAGACGATACAAGATCCGAGAACACACGACAGCGAGACGCCGTCGGTACGGAAGAAGAACTCGTCCCGTGTTCAAGGTAAGTTTAACACGAAACAACTATCTCGATTTACTTATTTATTTTCTCGCGACGCCACAACCGTACGCCGCACTTCGCTCTCGGAGGTAGAGTGCGAAGCGGAACGTAGAGCCGTCGACGAACTTTCTACGTTCTCGATGTCCATCGTCGTTTTTCGAGTACGTGAAGACGGTATCGGAAAATACATTCCCCTCTCGAACTTCAGGTGGCTGTGAAATGCGACACTCGCCGTGCGGCGTCTCCACTTTTTTCTGCCGTTCACGAAACTTTTAAAATCGAATATCTTATTTTTAGATTTCTTGCCACTGGAAACTCTTCCGAGAGCTCTGAATTCAGTCATCGCGTGGGATTCAGCGCAGTAGGCTATTTTCAATTAGAATCTGTAATGGTTCAGTAGAAGGACCTTTGTGGAAACGAACTTTAAAAAATTCAAATTTCTTGCTAAATCGATCGATTACATTGTAAAACGTGATTTTAAGTCGGAAGAGGAAGACTTTTGCAATAAATAATATGAAAAAACAGTAAGAAAAGTGACCGACTGACAGAGGGTACAAATTGCAAAAAGCGTCTTTTTTTATCTCAAAAAACGATTTTCCATTGAACAATTACCGGTGAGAGCACCGAATAATCACTTGCATAATACATTTTTCTACATTTAAAAGCTAAAAAGTTCGCGTAAGAAACCTAATGAAACTAGATATTCGCGTGATTCGTCCATCACTATTCCGCGCGGCGCGTCCATTATGGCGCGTTCATATGCGTGTGAACAAGTGACGCTTTTATAAATAATTATTATCACAAACTATTTGCACTCAGGGCTGTATACCTGCGCTTGGCCGGGCCAAAAAGGGGTGAAGGTAGTCTAATTTTAATTCTATAAATCAGAATATAACACTGACTAGTCGAAATCGGACTTTAAAACCGTCACTAATTTACATGCATATGACCGCGCCTCGACGAATGCGTATGCAAATGGCCGCGCGCGCAGATAAATAACAGGGATCAAGCGAATGTCCTGTTTCATTAAATTTTTCACGCGAACTTTTTCGCCTTTACATGTAGAAAAATGTATTATGCAAGTGATCATTCAGTGCTTTTATCGATAAATGTTCAATGAAAACGCGTTTTTTACGATAAAAAGGGGCCTTTTTCGAGATAAAAAAAAGACCATTTTATACAGTTCGTACATTCTGTCAGTCGGTCACTCTTTTGACTGTATTTTCATATTATTTATTGCAAAATCGTTGCTGCCCCGACTTAAAATCAATTTAGCAACGAATCTGAATTTTTAAAGTGCGTTTTCACTCGAGTTCTTAAAATGAGCTCTTACCTTAAGATCGGCACGTTTTCAACTTATCTCAAAACTTTACAGACTGAGATGTCGACTAACAACTGCAAGATGTAACGTAGTTCGCGATTCCCCGATTACGACGCACACCTGCCATCCCGGAAACCTAATCTGTCCGCCGGCTGGCGAATCAAGATCTGCTCGACAGCGATCTAAGAATCTCTAGTGTCGCTCTGGTTTGTTTCTCTACTGATACAGCGCTATCTCAGAGGGTCTTTCCTCCGTATCCGGTTATTTTCATACGGTCTTGTACTGTTTTCAGCCTATCAGAGGATCTAGTCGTAACAAAATACACGAATAATATTAAAATACTTTAAACTCTATTCAATGAACAATGGATGATTCAAGATGCAATTGGTAATGTTCTGCTATGTTATGCAAAGTCGAGTCAGCGTCTTCACCATAGATAAAAAGCAGGCCGGTAAAGTAACAGGAAAATATGAGAATATAATTTAGTTTCGCTGACTTAAATAGATGGCGCTAGTTGTTCGATTTGTAAGTCATTTTGTGTATCTTTCTACTATTGGCGGAGAACATGAACAAATATAAATGGCTCTGATTGGTCGATCAAGAATTGGATTCTTGCAAAACAACGTTTGAAACTTCATCTGTTTCATATTGTTTATTATCGCTGTTTGGTCGCTCCGTAAAAATGAATTTTGCTCGGCGTTGTTGTTATATTTTTGATGTCCGTAGGGATAAATTATTTTATTGTCCGAGGACGAAAAGCAGGTGAGTTATATTTTAATTTTGTTAACATTCATTGTTAATAGTTATTTATATGTGCAATAGTTAATTATACTTGTATCGTACAGCACGACTATGACTTCAAGCGATGGGATTCGGTGAAGAACATGCCGATGCAGAATCTAAAATGATGAGTTTGTGCAAACGTCTTTTAGAAACAAGCGACTTTACCAATTCCCTACGAAGCCGCTTAAATAGATCAGCCGTCCCCCCTCTTTGTGCTCGGTGAGACAGGCATAAAATGTTTTTTATTCGTTAACGTAATCTACATCTGTTAAAAATAAATAAAGTGCTTTATTAGATACGGTTTTGAAAAATAACAATTTTTCAAAATCACGCTATCAAACATTTGTATAATAAGTGCTGTTTAAATTTTAGCCACCGTCTGCAGTGTTTCGATCGACCGGCACGATGGAAACATGGAATCGGCGCGTACCATTAAGTGGCACGACGTCGAGCCGAGCGCGGTGGATAAAATGGTACTCGCAGAACCGCGTGTACTTTCCTTTCAGCAGAAAGTGGTTGGAGATCGATGTCTTTCCGGTTGTCTCGATCACCTTGCCTTGGTCGCGAAGGCCGACGAGGCGACGATGGTGGTATGCTCGGACGGCCGCTCTCAACGAACGAAGTGCAAAGGCCCGCGACGCCTTCGGAACCACCACACGATCCGGCACCTGTCCAGGGTGGCCGATGACGACCGACATGTCCTCTGTGACGTCGGACCACCGGAAGCTTACATCCAGCTTGGCTCTGAGGCCGCGGCAGGCGCTTCGAGCCTGGGTCCATAGGCTCGAAACATCCCCACCGTCACGCCCCAGAGCACCCTCCAGTGACCCGCTCAGGTACGCCGCCAGCATAAAGTTGTCGGGCTCGCCTCCAATCTTCTGCCCCGCTGCACGCCGAAGACCGGCCCAAGCCACCATCCTGACCACTTCGTCTGGGCAGGACAGTAGACAGAAAGCGTGCACCACCCGGCTCACGTCCGCGGAGTCGCCGAGTTGGAGCAAGTTAGCATCCCCCTGGTATGATGTTATATACAGAATATCCGCGGAGGTCCTCTGCAGTAGGTTCATCCATTTCTTCGCCTTGCTTCTAATTATCTTATCAAGCTCCGTGAGGGGACCCTTTCGGATATTGCACCCACGGAGCGCGAAGTCAAGACAGGAGAGGATGAACATGTTGAGGGCCTCTAGTTTTTGCCAGGGGGCCAGGAGGGAGTGGTGTAACCGCATAACGTCCCCCCTAATGTTATTGATAGTTTGTAGGGGGGTCTGGGTTACGCGGAACCCAGTGGGTACACCTAGATGTTCATAGTGTTCTCCCTCCTGCAGAGCTTCCAACCGGTCTCCCAGGAGCGTGAAGCGGGTGTCGCACGCTTTCCTCTTGCGCCGGCAATCGACGTGAAGCGAGGTGCATTTGGAGGCGTTGAACTTGATACCCATCCAGCCGGCGGATGCGCCTACCTCGTCCAGCAAAGATTGCATGGACGAGGGGTCCTTGGCGAGGAGCACCACGTTGTCGGCGTACGCCAGGATCGAGAAGTGATGATCGAATGGTTAGTAACCGTGCGACCCGGACATACTGAGGGCCGCCCTCACCAGTGGCTCGATGGCCAAGTTGAATAGCATTGGGGAGAGTGGGCAGGCTTGCTTTACCCCGGTACGGATCGGAATCGGCTGGATCTCCCCAGTCGATGTCTGAACCGTGATAAAAGCCCGGGACTAAAGTTCGGCAACCACACCCTGTAGCTTCCTGGGCAAATTCAACAGGGAAAGCACCCGCCGTATGTGGCCGTGAGGAACAGACCCGAACGCGTTGGCAAAGTCGAGCCATGCCAACACGATCTGTCTGCCCTCATGACGTGCGTCAACAAGGGCGCTCTGGACCACGAAGTTGTGTTCGTAACACCCCTCGTGCTCCAGGAACCCTTTCTGCACTGGCGAAATGTTCCCCGTTGTCTTCGCCCACGAAGTCACCCTGTCAGCCAGGACCCCAGCATACAACTTAGACATCACGCCACCGAGCGTGAGCGGCCTCCAGTTGTCCAGATCCTCTCGGCCACCCTTTTTGTGCACGAGCACCGTCCGGGCGTCGGCCCACGCCAGTGGGGTCCGCTCCTCGTGAAAGCAGCGATTGAAAATATACGTGAGTACAACGCACCCAGGGTCGAGACGTTTCCAGAAAGAATATTTAATTCCGTCTCTTTCCGGGGCGGTGTCCTTCGTCCGGGCCAGCCTGCAAAGTATCGATTCCGCCGAGAATTCTTCAACGAAGGAATCCTCGGCCACGTCGCACTGCGGGCTGTTAAACGTCTGTCGAACGAGATCGGGCATCTCCACCTCCTCCCGGTCCCGTTCGGCAAACATCCCACGGAAGTGTCCTCGACCACCGCCGTGGGCGCCTCGCAGTACGGCGTGCCGTTCTCTGAACGGAGAATCTGCAGCACCATTGCCTTTCGCTTGTTGACCCGGTACAGTTTTTGAATTTTCGCTGCCTCCACGGGGTCGAAGTTTGGAACCTCGTTTACCGGTCGCCGACGCTCCCGACGAACAGGTCTTGCGTTCGGGAAGCGTCGGTGCCGTGGACCGACGATTTGTTTTGGTATATTTGGCCGCTTTCAGTTTGAATCAGTAGAGCCAGAGCCTAGTTCTCCGCGTTCAGCGTCTGCCAACGACTTTACGTGGGCAGATTGACGTTCGTAGTAAATACGGGAGATCGTATCATCGTTCAACTCATCTGCGAAAAAATCTTTTATCCTTAAGTAGAAGAAATAAAGTCGTTGGCAGACGCTGAACGCGGAGAAGCAGGCTCTGGCTCTACTGGTTTAAACTGAAAGCGGCCAAATATACCAAAAAAAATAATTCTTTACCACATTGTTCATCAAAACTTACAATTTAATGCTTTGATCTGATAGGGAAAGGGAGTTTTTTTTTTTTTTGGAGCCAGAGTTTAGGCGAGATCTTGCCTTGTGGTGTTAACGGATGAGAACCCTGGGCGTCTCTATAGTGCCGGGAGCCATAAAAGACCCGAAAACCAGTATGTATCTTCAGATGTAACGAACGCCGTGAGTTGGGAACAATAAGAATTGTTATTCATCGCTTGTGGTCATGATCTGGGAAAAATGTCAAAAAACCTAGATGCCTTGATAAATAAGGAAAAGAATCAAATCAAATCGAATTTTATTAGTGTGATTCGAAAATACATTGAGTGGTGTACACGCAATGGGTTCGGAGAGCGGTCCGGGATCTTAGCCTGGTGGCTTTTTAGCCGGTTTTAAAGGGAAGTCAAAGGTTCGGTTCGGAGGTTGTTTGGATTATCGGAGTTTTGATGCCGGAAAAAAGTTTCAAGAAAAAGAAAGAAAAGAAAAATGATTTTATTGATATGAATAAAATACATCAATGCGTTGTACACAAGATGGGTGGGGTGTGAATCCGGTGTCTTAGCCGCAGCTTTTAACCCGGGAATAGTGGAGGACGGTGTTGGGTACTGAGATTCTTGGTGGATCTGAGGATTGGATGCCGGAAAAAAGTTTCAAAAAACCGGCGAAAGGAGTGTACTTTTACTTACAAACTAGATCTTACAGACTAACATGCAACTTAACTAACTTAGTGCTAACAAACAAAAACAGAGAACAGAATAAATGCAAAAAACATAATGACATAACAGAACATAATGACGAAACAAGACAGAACAAAAAATATAACAAAAAAATAACAAAATGCATGGTAGAACAGAGTAAAACAATCAAACGAGACTTAACAAAAACAAAAACCGAACAAAAAAACTACACTATGACTCGGCTAGAGACAGCCGAGGTCAGTTCGACAGACCTCAGCGTGGAGCTGGGTCAAGCGTCATTTCGCGGCCGAAATTGTTTTCGCGCACTGTGCCACACAGGCGGAGGTGATCTGGCGGATCAAGTATATCGCGCACAGTAAGTGTGTTCGCAAACACAGAACACAGGAATGTTTCTGGGTCGCGAAACGCGTGTGAACCATTTGCGTAGACGCACTACGAGGCCATGTCTTCGAGACGGACTTCTTGCGGAAGACGCTTCTTCCGCGCCGTCTTCGACAGGGTCTACCGCGCCTTCGGTAGAGGCTCGATGGTGCGCTTAACATACACGCTGGTATGCTTGGCGCACCTCTTGATGTGGTTACGGTGTAGGTCGTCCACGTGGTCAGCAATGCGCTCGAGTTTGCACAGGCGGTGCAGCTCAGCGATGGGAGTGTCTGCTGGGGATCCAGTGATCTGCCGCAGGCAGTGATTCTGGAGGACTTGAAGTTTCCTCCAGGTGGTCTTGCAAACTGACAGCCATACCGGGGCAGCGTAAAGGAGGGTGGAGCGAATGCAGGCCTTATAGACGTGGATTTTGGCCGCAAGCGGGATGTTCACGGATCTCAGGATGCTGGATAACTGGAATTTTGCTGCTCTCGCCTTGGCCAGTCTGTCGTTGGCGGCGGCGGAGAAGGTGAGTTTGTGATCCAGGAGGAGGCCGAGGTAGCGTAGTCTGTTCGACGTGCGGACGACCTCTCCCTGGAATTTGATGCCGAGAGGCGGAGCGTAGCCTGTTGAGAAGACTATCGCCTCGGTCTTGGAGCCGTTGACGCGGATCTTGTTTTTATTGAAGTAGGCGCTCGTTTGGGCGAGAGCAGTCTCCATGCTACGCAGAGAGGTAGCCACGGAGTTTTTGAGGGAAGAGGTGAACAGGGCGGTGTCGTCAGCGTAGAAGGCCCTGTTAATGGAAGTTCGGAGCTTCGGGAAGTCATGGATATAGAATGTGAACAGGAGTGGGCCCAGGACACTGCCCTGGGGTACTCCTGCTGGAATCGGAATGAGGTCGGAACGAGACCCATCTGAGTCGACGTACAACTGACGCTGGTTCAGGTAGGAATGGATCGTTTTGACTAGGTAGGTCGGGACTAGTCGTTGGTCAAGCTTCCACACAAGGTGGTCAAGCCAGACCGAGTCGAAAGCTTTCTCGATGTCAAGCGAGACAAGCAGTGTGGGGCGTCTGCGTTTCAGGTCAACAGTTACATGTCTGGTGATCCTGGCAAGTTGGTGGGTTGTTGAGTGTTTTTTCCTAAACCCAAATTGTTCAGGAGGGATGATATTAAAGGCATCCAGGTAACTCTGGATGCGGGAGTGAATGGTGCGCTCGTAAAGTTTACTGAGGGCAGGTAGGAGGCTGATTGGCCGGTAGCTGGAGGGGTTGGATTTAGGCTTACCGGGCTTGGGGATGGGTATGACCTTGGCAGTCTTCCAGTGCTGCGGGAAGTGATTAAGGTCCATGGCGACGTTGAAGACGCGCACCAGGTACGAGATGGCGAGGCGGGGAAGGTTCCTCACCATCTGATTTGCAATGCCGTCCTGGCCTGGCGACTTGCGATTTTTCAACGCTTTGATGAGCCCACTCAGCTCAGCGTTGGTCGTCGGCGTTGCACACGGCGACGGGGGCAGTGCAGCCAACTTGGCTACGGCAGCAGTGACTTTACGGTCATGGGAGGGATTCCCCAGGTGTTGGGATATGGTGTGGGCATTGGCGAAGGCCCGGGCAATGGCCTCGGCTCTCCCGGCTTGTGTGGAAACAACACCCTGGTCGGTGATGAGTGCGGTGGGAGGGTCCCGATGGGTCCGCAGTCTCCTGACCAGAGGCCAGACAGTGTTGTTATTGTCCTGAAGGACCTTCAGGGCGTGCTGCTCCCATTGAGCGGAGCGATCGGCCTTAATGGCCTCGGAGATTAACTTGGAGAGCCGGTTCAATTCGGTCTTGTGGCGCGGATCCCGAGTGGCTTTCCATTGTTTCCTGGCGCGATATCGAGAACTTATGAGGTCCTTGATTTCGCGCGAGGGCCGATATTGATTTGATGGTGGTCTACGCACCTTCGGGATGTGCAGGTCCGCCGCCTGCTTCATGGATTTCTCCAGAGTGCTGACGCAACTGTCGACATCGGCAGTGGTCAGCAGCTCTCCCGGAAGGCAGATCGACTGGTTGAGCGAGCTTTTGAAGCCCTTCCAGTCTGCCTGGCTGAAGTCGTACGTAGGTTTCAACCTAGTAGCCATTTTGCACATCCGGTCAATGGTGATGAGAACCGGGATGTGGTCGGAGCTCGGGCCTTCGACGGTTTGAAGGGTGAGGGGGTGATTTTCTAGGTTCCTTACGAGCGCAAGGTCGATGGTTGAGGGGTTTTGGTCCGGACGGTCGGGGTAGTGGGTGTGGTCCGGAGGGTAATGCAGGATCAATGGAGTCAGCGTCTCGTCCAGAAACTTGAATAGTTTGCGGCCATTGTCGTTAATGGAGAGACAGTTCCAGGAGAGGTGGGTAGCATTGAAGTCACCTACAATGCACGTGGGGGTGTCCTGGGAGGCAAGTATGTCCAGGTGGTGGGTGTCAAGTTTGGTAACGTACAGTCCGGTTATTTTGAGTCGGGGTCTGCCGTCTATCTGGACATTGATATGTTCGGTAGAGATGTCCGAGTCAGGGAATCGTACGTGCGGGATGTCGCGTTTGACTAGCATGACTAGTCCTCCGCCCCGCGTGGGTCGGTCACGTCGGTGTACGTGGTAGTTCGGTATGCGTAGGGCATACCTAGCGGAGAGGTTGGTTTCTGTAATGACGGCAACGTCGGCGTCATGGAAGGAGAGGAGTTGTAGCAGGTCGGGCTTCTTGTTAAGAATGCCCCCCTGGATGTTGAAATTAATTATTTTTAGTTGGGGGGTGAAGGTGGCGGCTTAAGGGAATAGCATCTGGAATTCGTTGAGAGCGTTAATTCTCTCGAACGGTCCAGTTGCTACTAGGAGCTTAGATGTGAGGGTTGTGAGAGCTTTGCCGAGGGATTTGAGGTCGACGAGTGACCCCAGAAGCCTCAGCTGAGTGATGCAGAGATCGAGGTCTGAGGTGATCTCTTGCATAGAGGAAGCGTCAGCGGCCGCAGAAGGGTTGCGGCCCAGAGGGGGTGCTGCGGGCGGTGCCCGAGTGGGGAAGGAAATTTGGGTGGGGGTCAGTACCTGCTGTGCTGACGGCACTGTTGAGGTGTTGGGCGCCGAGGAGCTGCTCGGAAGTGGCTGCCTCTGGACTCCGGTTCTGGCTCCCATCGCTGGGAACTGCTGCAAGCATTGCAGTGCTGGTGCTGGCGGTGACGGTCCGGTTGGTGTCGGTGTAATAGCTGGATTTCCAGCAGTGGTGCCAGGCGGGAGCCTGACCCAGGCACTGGTGGTGGGAGGTGGCGCCGGGACGAGACGCCTCGGTTGCTGAGCTGCGTTGTCGGCCTTGCCGTTTTTGGCGGCATACTCCGCGTACACCGGGCAGAGTCGGTGGTTAGCAGTATGCGGCCCACCGCAGTTTGCGCATGTGGCCGGTGTGTCACGTGGTTTTACGCACGTGGCCGTTGCGTGATTCCCGGCGCATTTCACGCACCGGGGTTGAACATAGCAGTTGGTGCCAGTGTGTCCAAAGCGTTGGCAGCGACGGCACTGAGTGACGCCAGTGCCCTTGTATTTCCTCCAGTAGACCCTATAATTAAATAGGTAGGAGGTCGCCATGATGGTGCTCACGGAGGTGCCGTTGGCAAAATCGGCTGCCAAGGGTTGGCTCCGCTCATTTTATAGACCCGCTGGGCCGTGAGGTTGGCTGCTGCCAACGCTTGTATGAGCCTGTCCGGGTGAACATCCGGCAGGCCCCTGGCAACGAACACCACCGGTTTTTTATCCTGCGGTGTAAAGGAATAAAATTGGGCTCTGCCTGAGCCAGCTAAGTTTTCTCTGACGGCCTCGTAGTCCGCCAGGTTGCTGCACGTGATCTTCAGACCTCGCCGCAGCGTTTTGTACTGGACACGCTCGGTTGTAATTTCCGCAACGTGGTCACCGAATTCGAGGGAATCCCTAGGCTTGTCCCTCAGCATGATGGGCGGAGGGCGCCTAGGTTTCCGCTGGGTTGCGGGGGGTGCATCGGCAGCTGGGGCTGCGGATGTGGTGGCGGCGCCGGTGACGCCGCTATCTTCTTTCTCAGACGAGACCGTACTCGCTGAGGGGATCTCCGGCTGTGGGCCAGGTGCAAACAGGGCGGTAAACCTGTTTGTGGAGAAGAACGCCGAGGTACCGTCGACGTTAGCGACTGCCGCCTGAGGAGAGGCGGGTCGGCTGGAGCCGGTGGAGGCCGGCGAGGTGCGCCCGCTCTTTTTACGCTTCACCAGCGTGTACTCGGCGCTGATGTCGTCAAGCTCGCTGTGAGGGCGAGATTCTTCGGGTCCCGGCGAGGCCGGGGCAGTGGATGCGGCAGGTGCCGGGACAGCGGGTGCGGCGGAGGCCTGGGCGACGGGGGACGTCGATGTGGTGGGTCCGGCAACAGTGCCGGGCGTGCTGACGGCTGCAGACGTTGCGGCCTTGCGGGTGGCCTTGGTGGCCGTTTTGGCAGGCGGCGCCATTGGACGTGGTGGACTCGCGGAGGGGACGTTTACGATCACCGTGGTGCTTTTGCCTTTTAGGATGACCGGCTGGCCATCCTTGAGGATCTTCCTGAATCTGGTTTTTCTCAGTACCGCCACATTAGGAGGAGAGGCGGTTGAGGGAGAGGGGTCTCTCAGGACAGAGGAGGCCGAAACGGTCAGTGACCGTGGATCATGGGGACCGGGACGGAGCTGGGTGCTCACTGAGTGGGGGGTAGCAGATTCCGACATAAGTTTACGCGGAAGGGGAAAGGGGAATTGACATTTCTGCCAGCAGAGGTATCACATACGTAGAGCGGAGATGGGAAGCCGTTGGCGCGGCCAGAAGCGAGTCAGACACTGGTTTGCAAAGTCAAGGCACCAAAGAGCAAGGCAGCCGGCACACCGAACAAAGCCAGATGCAGCGGTGAAAGCAAAAAATAGTTTTGTTTACAGTGGTGGTGGTGGTGGTGAGCTGCTGCTGCACACGACACTGACACTGATTTTAGAATGACACAGAGTTTACTGATTTTAAAATGTATTCAAAATTTCAGAAAGTTTCAAAAAACTTCAAAAAATTTCGAAGTTTCAAAATTTCGAAAATTTAAGAATTTAAAATTAAAATTAAAAATTAAGATTTAAAATTGAAAAAAAAATAAAATTAAAGATATATAAGACAAAAAATTAAAAGAAAATGAAATAGAAATAAAATTACAAATTAAGCTCTTTAAAACTTTTGAAATTGAAAGACCCGGGAAAAACCGACACCGGGTCACAGAGTTTTACTGAATTTAATAACACGACACGACACTGGATACTGCGCTGCACCGAGCACTGATCACTGTATACTGTGCGACGCACTGTCTTGAAGTGATGGTGGTAACACAAGTATAACAACGCTCGAGCGGTGGTGGGAGCTGCTGCTCCGTCTGACGTCTTCTTCGGTCGGCTGTTCGCTTCGGAATGAAAAGTTTCAAAAAACCGGCGAGTATATAAGGAAAAGGATTTTCAATCGTTTTTCACACGGAACAACGTGCGGTTTTACTGCGGAAGGATCTCGCAGTCGTACGATACGATTAATTTCGTATGGGGAGAAATAGTCCGGAACCGCGAGCTAGATGGTACCGCGAGCATGTTCAGTTCCGCACTGAACGTACAGCGGAGACACAAACAGAGAGTACTCTACAGAATGAATATTTCGGAAGGGATCGGTTACAATCGGTTCCCACTCGCAACACCGAACTTACGACGAAAAACCGCATCTTAAAAAACTGAAAAACAAACGTGATTTAATTCGAAGCGGACTGAATATCTAATAAAGAATGATAAAAATCGAAAAGTATATGGGAAAAACGAAATTTAAGATTTCGAAAAAGCGCGTATTTTTACATTCGATCGTCTATCGCTAAAATAATCATTCAATATCATCAAATGCAAACACATGTCATATAGGACGTGTTATATATTTTATTTTTAAATCCAAAATGTTTTTTTATATCTGTTGATGAATTGCAGGTGTATATATTAACTGAACTAATTCATTAACATGAAAACAATTTATTAAATATTTAGCATCTACATAACCGAGAACAGATCGACTGAATATCACACACTAATGCCAAACATCTCTGCACGACAGTGTATCTTAGTTTTATCTTTTCAAGATAACCATCTAACCAACCCTAACAACATACTTTATCTATGCTAGCAACTAGGTAAAAAGTAACATGAGTGTTAGAATTGCCTTTTGGGATTTACGAGGATGAATAATAATTAACATTTAATATATTACAACAATATTTATTCATATACTAATAATACATTCATTTTATATTCTTGCGTTACCACATGCGTACACTACAATAATCAGTCGACAACTGCGTGGCTATTCGTATACAAAGACACCCCAGCATAGATAAAGTGTCTATCTTGTATACAATAATATTGTATAAATAATCAGTATATAATAACAGTATGCTAAGTGCAAATGTACCCAATACTCAACAGTTCTAAATCTAATAACTTTATTTATATTTTAGAAACCAACACTAATATCTCTTAGAGATATTAGGAAAGAAATGTCAAACACGTCGAGTAGAGATAAATTTATGAAACTTAAAAAGGAAACAAAAACACATCTGTACTCTGAAACGTGTTTGTGCAAAAAACAAGAAAAATATAAAGGCGTTGTTACGAAGCAGTGCAGATCACCTGAATTTAATTTTCAAAGATCTTCCTGCTATAGCCCGAATGTTGTTGGCCTCGCAAGTATTAATTTTTCAAGTTATTAAATGTTTACATTGTCGTTTATAAATTAATAAACGTATGTATATTTTTTATAGCTTCGTGTCAGGGATGTGGCACAGTCAGGCAGACGGTGGACAGAAGGAGAAAAGTTGCTGTGTATGTCTTTCTGGAAAAGAAGTCCAAACCGCGGCGCAGCCTCGCGTTCTCGTTTGCGAGGACACGTGACTGCTCCCGATTCCTCGTCATCCGACGAGCTGTGGCGCGCCCGCTTCGTCCTGACGCCGGACGGGCCGGCGACAGGGCTAGGCGGTCGGGGCTCTTCAGACCTCCGGGCCGGCGAAGCACAGTTCATTTTTACGTACTTGGGAGACGGGATGTTGTCCTGATAGTGGTCCTCCCAGCAGCACTCCAGTACACAGGAACAGCGAGACACGAACGCACAGGCTAGCTACTCAAGAAGCTGTGCTGTGGTTAGCAGCAGAGACGGCGGCGGAGAGTTACAAACGTAACGCACACACAACGGTCACTGGCACTGAACTATATACCGAGCCGGTGGTTTTTCGACGACGGCAAAAGCGGCGAAGAAAGCGGCGCGAGCACTACACGTAAATATACGCGAGCCTACTAGAGACTGAACAGCAACAACTTTTGCGTTATCCCTGATCAGCACACTGCGGCTCGGATGACTGTTCGACGCGCGGTCCAATCACGATGCAGCAACAACAACAGCAACGAGCAAGCAGACACGTCTATGCAGCACGACGGTTCGAGCGAGAATGATTAATTCAGAATAATCCCCCCGGAGGGATCATCGTCTGTAGCGAGGGCCTGAGGGGCCCATGCTTGCTTGAGCACCAAGCGATATACGCTCAGGGCTCGCGTTTCTCGTATTTCCTGGGATGTTGCTGGGTACGGAGATTCTCATTTTTTGGAGCATTTCTACCCCCTCCAGGAGGTCGTCTCTAGCTGTTGGGCCAGCGGAGCTCCAGGTCGACCAGTGAAGGCTGACCTCTTACTGGCCATCGGGGAGGGCTGACGCCAGGTCACTGACCGTCGTCCGCCTCGCGCTGCGCCACCAGCAGGCTAGGCCGCTAGTGTTTGCAGTGCTCGGCGACGAGGTCGTTTGTTCCCAGTCCGCGGACTAGGGCGTTTTCGCTGGACCTCGCCCGCCCGTAAAATCGGCTAGCCTTTCGGCGGACAAACTCGTCGATAGTAGGGAGGCGGAGGTCCCGGTGAAGAGTGGTGTTCCTCACTAGGTAATGCGCATCGGTGATGAGGCGCATGACCCGGTTTTGGAACACCTGAAGCCGCTTGATGTTAGTCGGGTTGTAGGCCCAGGCAGTACTTGCATACGTCACGACCCCCGGAGGGCTGAAGCGACCGCACTTATGTACCCCCAGGCGGATCACTAGGTGGGGATATACTTATGCACACGCCACCAAGGGGGAAGTGGGATGCGGCCGGTACGGTTACTGTATTGACTTTAACTAAATTCTTTAACATCAACAATCTCTTGATTGTCGCAACACAGCCCGAATAATGCAGCTGTGCACTACAGACCAGCTCGAGATGAACGGTCTATAGTGCAGAGACATAGCGCGGCCAGCGTTAGATGAACGCTTCTTTCGGGATGTTCAGAAATATATATATATAAATATATATATATATATATATATATACATATATATGTATATATATGTATATAGATATATCATCATAATCATTATCATCTTCAGCCCCTGTTAATCCGCTGCTGGATAAAGGCCTCTCCCATGATTTTCCATTCTGTTCGATTCAGTGCCTCTCTTTTCCATAGTTTTCCAATAAAGTTTTTAATATCCTTATCCCATCTGTTCATTGGTCTCTTTCTCGGTCTTTTCATAGTCCTTGGTTCCCAGTCAATAATTCCTCTTGTCCATCGGTTGTCTTCTCTTCTTGCGATATGACCTGCCCATTTCCATTTCAGACTCTTTACTCTTCTTATTATATCTGTGACTCCTGTTTGTTTTCGTATCCATTCTATTCTCTTTCTATCTCTTCTTGTTATTCCCAACATGCATCGTTCCATACTTCGTTGTGTTGTTTGGAGTCTTTGAACTATTTTGGCGTTAAGCACCCATGTTTCGCTGCCGTAGGTAAGGACCGGTAGTACACACTGATCGAATACTTTTTTCTTTAAACAGAGTGGGATTGTTGATTTAAATATCGAGGCGTTTCGTCCGAAAGAGCTCCATCCCGTTTTTATTCACCTATTTACTTCTTCAGTGAATGATCCATGTCTGTTGATAAGCTGGCCTGGATAGACATATTTCGTGACTTCTTCTATTTCCGTTCCTTTTATTTCAATTTTCTTCGGACAAACAAACGCATTGAACAGTACTTTTGTCTTTGTATGATTCATGTTGAGGCCGATTTTTTGACTGGCATCGTTTAGTTCTTTTATTCTCTTTTGCAACTCTTCCGGAGTATTTGCGAAAATAACTATATCATCGGCAAACCTGAGATGGCTTAATCTTTCGCCCTTTATTTCGATTCCTTTATCCTCCCAGTCAAGCGATTTGAATACTTCTTCCAAGGCCGCAGTAAACAATTTCGGAGAAATTGCAAGTCCCTGTCTTACACCTTTCTCGATTTTTATCTTGTTAATGTTTAAGTTCTCGTGCGCTGCCGCTGAGAGCAGCACGTCAGTGTACTAGACCTACGTGCGTCGACGCACAAGGTTCTGTACAGATTGATGTTGGTAGCGACAACGCTCGACGCGTCGGCGTCGGTCTGTTCGCTGCTCACAAGAATACGAAGAGGTTGTCTGTACTAAAATTGGAAATAAATCGGAGATTCACTATTTTTATAACCAAGTGTTGTTCATTAAGTTTATCCCAGACACATCCATCCTTATCATATCTTTCTTGTTTCTTCATGTAGCTTCACCGACATCGTTGCTTTTTTATAGATGTTATCTAGCAGCTCGATATATGTGTCCTCTATGCCCTGGTTCTTCAATCCAGATATTACCGACAAGGTGGTGATGGAGTCGAAAGCCTTCTCGTAGTCTATAAATCCAAGACACACTGGTATTTGGTATTCATTTGACCGGCTTATTACTTCTCTCACTACTTGAATATGATCCATTGTACTAAATCCGGTTCTAAATCCTGCTTGTTCCCTTGGTTGGGCGAAATCTAGTTGCACTTGTAGACGTTTCGAAATTATTTTTGTAAAGATCTTATATATCGTAGGTATATATATATATATATATATATATATATATATATATATATATATATATATATATATATATATGTATATGTATATATATATATATATATATATATGTATATGTATATGTATATGTATATATATATATATATATATATATATATATGTGTATGTATATATAAATATATATATATATATATATATATATATATATGTATGTATACATATACATACATATATATATATATATATATATATATATATATATATATATATGTATATGTATATATATATACATACACACACGCTCTCACACGCACACATGCACACACATCACATACACACACTCACATACACATCTACACACACATACATATATATATATATATATATATATATATATATATATATATATATATATATATATACATATATTTATATTTTGATCATCAATGTTCCTATAAATTATTATTGTTAAATATCATTGATAAACATATGAGAACACAAGACGGTAATTTTCATTTCAGCGGATTTCACAAATAAATTTCCACTGAATACACAAATCGCACATTTTTTGCCAAGTATTGAAAAATTGATTGTTGATAATTTGTTTATTGTTCATACACAACAGTGATCGCGACCTTAAAGCGGCGAAATCGAGAAGAAAATTTTGTAAAAGAATAATAAAAACACTTCCCTTTGCTTTAACGTTTCAATGATGATGCGGCAATGCCTAGTGAGATGGATATGTGCGATAATCAGAAAAAAATGTATCTTTTGAGGAGTGAAAAAAACAATTTACGAAAGTGCATTCACCCGGTGAAATAAAACTGTAATTAAATATTTTTTCTAATTAACAACATTCAAGACGCCTTCATATTTTTCTTATTTTCTGCACAGACACGTTTCAGAGTACAGATATATTTTGGTTTCTGTTTTAAGATCTTCATAAATTTATCTGTACTCGACGTGTTCGGCATGCGTTTCCTAATATCTCGAAGAGATATCAGTGTCGGTTTCTAAAATATAAATAAAATTAATAGATTTTCAACGTCAGATGTTGAAATCATGCTAAAGAGTAACAACTACTCACACGAGATTTTTCGGAAGGAACAGCTACTAAAGGCGTCGCTTCGTCGTCGTCACTCGTTTCGATCAAGTTCGTACGGAGCGTGGCGATTTCTGACGGCTCCTCCGAAGTTGCGATCTAAAATGTACATATATCACATTTAACATTGTACTGTTTTGAATTAATAAATTAACTTATACGAGCAATGTTTCCATTCAAAATAATAACAGAGTCATTGTAGACGGTGGCTACAATTCGAATGATTATAATAGAGTCTTTTATAATTTTACAAAATAAATTACGATATTAAAGTTGTGAACACTTACATTTACTGGCAGATCGATCTCGCCTGCAACGGTAGGAGCGATCGGTGTTTCCATCGTGCCGGTCGATCGAAACACTGCAGACGGTGACTAAAATTTAAACAGCACTAATCATACAAATGTTTATCGCTACGCGAAAACAAATTCGATACTATCGGATCGTCGCGTCTCACGTATCGTGATTTTGAAAAATTGTTATTTTTCAAAACCGTATCTAATAAAGCACTTTATTTATTTTTAACAGATGTAGGTTACGTTAACGAATAAAAAAACATTTTATACCTGTCTCTCCGAGCACAAATATGGGACGGCTGATCTATTTAAGCGGCTTCGTAGGGAATTGGTAAAGTCGCTTGTTTCTAAAAGACGTTTGCACAAACTCATCATTTTAGATTCTGCATCGGCATGTTCTTCACCGATTCCCATCGCTTGAAGTCATAGTCGTGCTGTACGATACAAGTATAATGAACTATTGCACATATAAGTAACTATTAACAATGAATGTTAACAAAATTAAAATATAACTCACCTGCTTTTCGTCCTCGGACAATAAAATAATTTATCCCTCGGGACATCACAAATATAACAACAACGCCGAGCAAAATTCATTTTTACAGAGCGACCGAGCACCGATAATAAACAATATGAAACAGATGAAGTTTCAAACGTTTTTTGCAAGAATGCGCAATTCTTGTTCGACCAATCAGAGCCATTTATGTTATATTTGCTCATGTTCTCCGCCAACAGTAGAAAGATACATAAAATGACTTACAAATCGAACAACTAACGCCATCTACTTATGTGAGCGAAACTAAATTATATTCTCATATTTTCCTGTTACTTTCACCGGCCTGCTTTTTATCTATGGTGAAGACGCTGACTCGACTTGCATAACATAGCAGAATATTACCAATTGCATCTTGCATCATCCATTGTTCATTGAATAGAGTTTAAAGTATTTTAATATTATTCGTGTATTTTGTTACGACTCGATCCTCTGATAGGATGAAAACAGTACAAGACCATATGAAAATAATCGGATACGGAGGAAAGACCCTCTGAGATAGCGCTGTATCAGTAGAGAAACAAACCAGAGCGACACTACAGATTCTTAGATCGACGTCGAGCGGCTCTTGATTCGCCAGCCGGCGGACAGATTTGGTTTCCGGAACGGGAGGTGTACGTCGTAATCGGGGAATCGCGAACTACGTTACATCTTGCAGTTGTTAGTCGACATCTCAGTCTGAAAAGTTTCGAGATACGTTGAAAACGTGCCGATCTTAAGGTAAGAGCTCATTCTAAGAACTCGAGTGAAAACGCACTTTAAAAATTCAGAATTGTTGCTAAATTGATTTTAAGTCGGGGCAGCAAGGATTTTGCAATAAATAATATGAAAAAACAGTCAAAAGAGTGACCGACTGACAGAATGAACGAACTGTATAAAATGGTCTTTTTTAATCTCGAAAAAGGCCCTTTTTTATCGTAAAAAACGCGTTTTCATTGAACATTTATCGATAAAAGCACTGAATGATCACTTGCATAATACATTTTTCTACATTTAAAGGCGAAAAAGTTCGCGTGAAAAATTTAATGAAACCGGGCATTCGCTTGACTCCCTGTTATTTATCTGCGCGGCGCGGCCATTTGCTTACGCATCCGTCGTGGCGCGGTCATATGCATGTAAATTAGTGACGGTTTTAAAGTCCGATTTCGACTAGTCAGTGTTATATTCTGATTTATAGAATTAAAATTAGACTACCTTCACACTTTTTTGTCCCGGCCAAGTGTAGGTATACAGCCCTGAGTGCAAATAGTTTGTGATAATAATTATTTATAAAAGCGTCACTTGTTCACACGCATATGAACGCGCCATAATGGATGCGCGGCGCGAAATAGTGATGGGCGAATCACGCGAATATCTAGTTTCATTAGGTTTCTTACGCGACTTTTCAGCTTTTAAATGTAGAAAAATGTATTATGCAAGTGATTATTCGGTGCTCTCGCCGGTAATTGTTCAATGGAAAATCGTTTGAGATAAAAAAAGACTCTTTTTGCATTTTGTACCTTCTGTCAATCGGTCACTTTTCTTACTGTTTTTTCGTATTATTTATTGCGAAAGTCTTTCTCTTCCGACCTAAAATCACGTTTTACAATGTAATCGATCGATTTAGCAAGAAATTTGAATTTTTTAAAGTGCGTTTCCACAAAGGTCCTTCCACTGAACTATTACAGATTCTAATTGAAAATAACCTACTGCGCTGAATCCCACGCGATGATTGAATTTAGAGCTCTCGGAAGAGCTTCCAGCGGCAAGAAATCTAAAAATAAGATATTCGATTTAAAAAGTTTCGTGAACGGCAGAAAAAAGTGGAGACGCCGCACGGCGAGTGTCGCATTTCACAGCCACCTGAAGTTCGAGAGGGGAATGTATTTTCCGATACCGTCTTCACGTACTCGAAAAACGACGACGGACATCGAAAACGTAGAAAGTTCGTCGACGGCTCTACGTTCCGCTTCGCACTCTACTTCCGAGAGCAAAGTACGCCGTACGGTTGTGGCGTCGTGAGAAAATAATAAATAAGTAAATCGAGATAGTTGTTTCGTGTTAAACTTACCTTGAACACGGGGCGAGTTCTTCTTCCGTACCGACGGCGTCTCGCTGTCGTGTGTCTCGGATCTTGTATCGTCTTCGATAAGGCGCCGCAGGTACTCGAATTTTTCTTTCGACGTGCCGAAGTACATCTCGTACCGATCGGGGTGCTTTTGAAGCTCCTCTACGAGACGATGGAACTCGGCCTTTCCTTCCCTTTATAAATTTAGCTCACGAACCCGGATTTTTTTCTTACGAATTCGATCATGAGCTCTCACGGTACAGACGCTTGTTATTTCTCCATCGAACTCGGATGAACCGCTCGTTTCGCTCTCCGTTATAATTTCGATAATAAAATCGGCGGCGTCCGGCCGTACGATAGTGGTGCGCAAACAAATCGCCGGTCGTGTGCACGGGGCTTTACGTGATAGTGTCGATAGCGTATTACGACGATACGGTAGTGTGCGACGATCGGCGGTCACAGACGTCGAGCGTAGCGTCCGACGGTCTACACCGTCGTCGACCGCGACGGGAGCGGAGCAACGTCGGACGAGGCCGTGAGCGAACGCGTCTCCCGGAACGCCGTACCGCGAGCTGAACCGACAGGAGCGACCTATTCGGACAGCGCGTGGATCCCGGCGGCGGCGAGCTTGGACGACGAAGAGATCTTGGCGGCGAGGTCGAACGACGAGGAGATCCAGGAATCGACATCGGATCGCACGTACGTCCTCTCGGATGACCGTGAATATAGACAAGGGGTTGTTTTTTAACGTAGAGTGTCTGAACTAGGTTGAAAAAATTCCTACGTCCACTCGGATGACCGTGAATATAGATACAGGGATGTTTCTTAACGTAGAGTGTCTGAACTATGTTGAAAAAATTCCTACGTCCTCTCGGATGACCATGAATATAGACAAGGGGTTGTTTCTTAACGTAGAGTGTCTGAACTAGGTTGAAAAAATTCCTACGTCCTCTCGGATGACCATGAATATAGATAAGGGGTTGTTTCTTAACGTAGAGTGTCTGAACTATGTTGAAAAAACTCCTACGTCCTCTCGGATGACCGTGAATGTATATACACGGTTGTATCTTAACGAAGATTGTTTGAACTATGTTCAAAAGGTACCTACGGATGACCATTAATATAGATAAGGGATTGTATCTTAACATAGATTGTTTGAACTATGTCGAAAAAATTCCTACGTCCTCTCGGATGACCGTGAATATATAGATAGGAGGTTGTATCTTAACGTAGATTGTTTGTACTATGTCGAGCGAGGTCGGGTCTGTTTATCATTTTTTTGAGATATTCGCCTGTTCTCTGTGATGCTCCTCGCTTTTGTTCTGTGACTTAAGGTTACGCCACGAAATAAAACCAGGTCGAGGATATAAAATAAATTAAGCGTTAACTTTATTACAATAATAATCGACTCGAACATCAAAAAATGGACTATATAAAAATTGCAAACGACTCGGACGTCAAAGAATAGAGTATATAAAAATTACATAATGAACGGACATGCACGAAAAGAGTACGCGAGCTTCTAATCATTTGAAAACTCGACCGTCGGCAACGCGATCCGAACGGCACGGCCTCACTCTTCCTCGTCGGTCGGGGTGATTTTCAGTCGGTGCGAACGGTCCACGGCGAGAACCGAAGAGCGTCGGCTTCTATGACTCGTGTCATCGCTCATGCTTTACAGTCTTATGTTTTTACATAATAAAAAAAGGAAATGAAAACACATATATTTACGGAACGGCTTTGTTTTTCGATCGAAAGAGAACTTCCCGGACGTTTACGGAGTTTAACGTCGGCCGGAGCGGATGTACTTCGGGAATCTCCTGCTCGGCCATAGAATAGACTATAGACGTCGAAAAATAGACTATAGAAATTACGAACGACTCGAACATCGAAAAATAGAGTATATAAAAATTACATAACGAACGGACATGCACGAAAAGACTACGCGAGCTTCGAAGATTCAGAAGTGTTATTGTGTCACGAAATGTCTGCAGAAACAGATACATATGAGAACGTGTCGACACTCGTCGAGATAAGAACCGTATGTGTCGTGCGTGATATGCATACAGTGACTGTAGTGTGCATCGATACCACCGAAACCAGTGAAAAAGTAGCTCTCACGTACGGTCTTATCACGTAATTGTACGTGACGTGTCAGTAGTGTGCACGGGGCTTCAGACCTCGTGCACGTACATGAGTTCGAGGTCCACTTCCGGAGCCACGCCGGCGAACGGAAGCACAGGTGTGAGGTCTGCGAGAAGTTCTCCTACACGCGGGCGTAACCGAGGAAGCATGCGCCGTCGCACGAGAAGCGAGATCGTTCGGTCTCGGATCGTATTTGGATCGTTGTTCGTCCGTCGATAAATATTCTACGTTCCGAGCAGGTACCGTTCGGTTCGGTTTTGTTTTTCAGCTCCGTTACGGTCCGACCCGATCGAGATCGTCGATCGATTCGGGACACGCTACGTACTCGGATTTAAATGAAAACTCGATACTCGGTGAAACGATAATTGTGCGGTCCTTCACGACACGATATTCGAGGCGGATCTATATCCGAAACGGATCGAAGGCGTTTCGGTAGATACCGATCCGATACCGGATACGTGCGGTTACGACGAAGATATATCGAACACGCGCTGTCGAAACGAGAGACGGTCTTCGACTTCCTTCCGAACGGCACGAGTTCTCGATCTCTCGATACGTTCGATCTTTTTCACTGTAAAACGCCTGTTAAATTAAATTCAGAAATAAATACATTTTTTTTTCTAAATCGATAGCTTTGTTCATTTTTTATACCTTCTCAAAATGTGCCAGAACTTCATGGCCCATACTGTATATACGTATGCACCGGATCAAAAAAGTTTCCATACGACTAGCTGTGACAAAGATTTCCGCTCGTTTTATTATGAAACGTTTAAATTTTTAATTCCTAATTAATTATTAATTCCTATCACTATATATCGATTTCATCTGTGCGTGTAACCAAATACGGTAATCGATATATTAGAATCGGGCATTAACCATAAATTTATAACCTTAAAAAATATACCAAACATTTCGTTCTTACATTATATCGAGTTTAGTTAATTAGGTAATAGTTCAGTTAAAGGACTTTAGTGAAAACGCACTTTCAAAATTCAAATTTCTTGCTAAATCGATTAATTACAATGTAAAACGTGATTTAAAGTCAGGAAAGTAGCACTTTTTCAATAATATGAAAAAAATGTAAAAAAAGTGTCTCAGTGGACAGATGGTACAAACTGCAATTTATCACCAAAAAGGCCTTTTTTTATCTCAAAAAAGGCTTGTACATTAAACAATTACCGGTAAAAGCACCAAATAATCACTTGTATAATACATTTTGGTACATTTCAAAGCGAAAAAGTTCGCGTAAGAAACTTAATGAAAGTAGATGTTTGCGTGATTCGCTATGTCATTTCGTGTGGCGCATCCGTTATGGCGCGTTCATATGCTGTAAACAAGTGACGTTTTTATAGGAAGGGGTGTGGAAGGAGGTCTATTTTTAATTGTATACGGGTGAGGGTGTGGTGAAGGTCAGGGTGAGGTGAGAGTGACGATGGAGGAAAGTGTTGGGAAGGAGGCCTATTTTTAATGTTATATATTACGATAAATATTGACTACTTAAAACGTTCACTTTAATAGCGTCACTAAATTACATGCATACAAACGCACTACAACGGATGCGTATGCATATGGCTGCGCCGCGCAGAATGGAAACAGCGCGAGTCACGCCAATGTCTACTTTCATTATTTTTTTACGCGCAGTTTTTTTGTTTTAAAACGTAACAAAATATATTGCGCAAGTGGTTATTTACTGCTTATACCACTAATTGTTTAGTGAAAATCCGTTTTTTGAGATAGAAAAGCCCCTTTTTGAGAAAAAAAAGACATATTTTGCAGTTCGTACCATCCGTCAGTGAGACACTTTTTTACATTTTTTTCATATTATTTATTGCAAAAGTCTTGCTCCCCGACTTTAAATCACGTTTTACATTATAATTAATCAATTTAGCAAAAAATGTGAATTTTTAAGTGCGTTTTCACTAAAGTCCTTAAACTGAACTATTACCTATATAAATTTGGAGACTTATCGCCGGGCGATTAGTCCCCTAATTGTTATTAGCGCGAGGATGAGGATCGTGGGAGTGCAGGTTCTTAGTAAACGAAATGTTGATATATAAAAATGCTTTATTGTTAAAACGCACACAAGACTCTAGAAACGACACGTGTGGCGGATTCCTATCTGGCCGAGCCGAGAGCGAGACGTGTGCTGCTCGTTAAGCGTGCTAGACGGAACTGGCCTTCTCGACGCCCCGCTTCCTATCGCGTAGATGGCGCGTGGTATCAGCGCCTGTTTACGCCGCCCTCTAGCGACGCTCGCAGGTGGCGGCGAAGCCCCTACATATATATACACACATATATATCGATGATTAATGACATATGAGTTCAATTTAAATCATCTATAATAAGAATATTCTCAATAGAATGTCAACAACTTTAAATTTATCATATTTAGAATCTAAACGCTAATCGAAATTCAAAAGCGGTGTTATTTAACGCACTTATTGGATATTCGGACACCTTCCTCGTGTACTTTAGTTAAATACTTACCGGTTTAATTTAAATCATCTTCGACAAGAATAATCCTAAACGATATGTCTCCGTTTCGTATGCGTCGTAGTTAGAACTCGAAATACTAATTCGTATTAAAAGTCGATGATATCGTACGTATTTGTTGAATATTCGGACCCGGCCTTTGTGTATCTTGAAGTTAAATGACTCGCAGTTTAATTTAAATCGTCTACGATAACTTTATTCTTAAACGATATGTTTCGGTTACGAGTGCATCAGAGTTAGAACTCGAAATGCTAATTCGAATTAAAAACAGATGATATCGTATGTATTTGTTAAATATTCTAACCCCTATTCTTGTAAATAATAATGTTTGACGACGTACCAGTTCGAATTAAATCATCTGTAATAAGAATATTCTTAACGTGCTGAAATATGCGCAGGTTGTCGAGTTAAATTTACTAGGATTGCTAACTAATCACAAGTAGAATATTTCAAACAAATGAAACGATAAAATACAGATCCATTATTATGACTGTGACGACGACGAGAGTGAACGGTTAGAGTCTAAGAGAGAGAGAGAGAGTATATACGTGGTTCTCGGGGTATCGTGGTTTCACGGTTCGTCTCGTCGATCTACGAGACGTATCGGTGTACGGTTAATTTGTCGACCCTTCGGCTTTCTCTTCTTCGTTTCTTCTCGTTCTTTCTCGTCGTGTCCACGTTCTTTTTCGTCCTCTTCTTCTGTTCGGTATTCTTCATTTATCTCTCCTGGTTCCTCTCGATTTACCGATCGTTCGTCGCCGAGGTTCTCGATAGTGAATTTCGTTTCTTCGAAAACCGAGTCTCGTCCGAAAATTACTTTCCGATCGTTAGGGCTCGGACGGCGCTCTATAAAACAGCGTACGAACAATCTAGAGTCGAATTTTCCAGGTATCGGTTCTTTCGGAAGTCGTGAGCGTGCGACACACACGAATACTTTCGGTCCTGCGAGGTTCGGTTTTTCGTCGAACCGAACAGCCGCTCGGACTTTACGATTCAAGGACGACGCGGGACTTCGATCGATCGAATACGCGGCCACGAGGACCGCTTCTGGTCGAAACGTTTTTTCGAGCTCGCCGTCGAGTAACGTGCATCGGGCTCGTTCTAAAACGGGTCCGTTCGTCTTTTCGGCGACGCCGTTCCGCCTGAGCGTATACCGGACGGTGAATTCGAACCGGATCCGTTCGTCTCCGAAGCGCCACTTTACCTGTTTCGAAACGTACTCTCTACCGACGTCGCATCTGAAACAACTCGAATCAGAGTTGAAACGCGCGAAACGAGCATCGAAGATGCTCGTCAGTCGAACTTGTCCTGTTTTTCGGTCTCGAAGCGGTGCTCCGGTCTTAGCGACTTCGATTCGTACAGGAACCTCGAGTTCCTTTTCGTTACCGAGCCGATCGCGACCGCCGATCGGACGCTCCGTCGCTCCGGAATCGAGAAGCCGTTCGATCGTGGCCGAAAAACGGTAACGATTCGAATCGGCCTCGTCGTTAGAACCCGATGATGCGTTCGCGATATGCGGATTTTTATTTCCGACATCTCGAATTCCGCCTCGGCGTTCTGCCGGCCTGCGTCCGACTCTTCCACAGTAATCACGTTCAAACGTGAATCCGGATTTGTCGTTTCCTTTCTTCTTCGAGTTTCGCTGCGGTGCGTCCGACTTCTTCCGTCTCCGTTGCGACGTGAATGCCGTCGACGAAGGCGATTCTTCCTCGCTCGTTTTTCTCGTGTCGTTCTTCTTAAATTCTTCGACCGGAAGTCGATTCTCGACGAAACCGACGTTCGGTTTATCCCGAGCGAAAGTTTCGACGGCCGTGATTACGCCGTCGTACTCGGACGGCACGGCGAGACGAAGACGACGAACTACGTCGACCTCTTGTGAGCTCGTTCCGGTCGACTTCGAATCTCGAATCGATTTATCGGATTTTAGAAAACGACCGGCGAGCGACTCGTTTTTCGATTATATTTCATACCGAGCGACGACTTACGCGAAACGAGCCGGTCCTTTTCTTTCGAACGTTCCGCACGGAGCTTTCCGCGAGTCTCTATCGTCGGCGCTTTCCGGGTGACCGTCGGCGATCCTTCGAGCCGTCTGCGTCTCCGATTTACGGCGATCGGTAGCTCTTTCCTCTTTCTCTCCGGCGACGTATCCGTATCTAACGACGTCGACGTTCCACGACACGAGGTTTCGACGAACCGGAGCTGGTCCGACTAGTTTGGTGAAGTTTCGATACGAAACTTCCGGTCGTCGACGTTTGTTCCGTCGTAAAGCGGAATTCGATGTTTTTCTATTTCCTCGGACGTTTTCGAGTTTCGAGGTTAACGCCGTGTGTTTATTATTTATGAACTTTTCTTTCTACTAGGGTTTTCTTAACTCGGCTCGTAACCCGTGTATTCATCTTCGTTCTTCATCGTCGTCTTCGAGGCGTGTCTTCATCTTCGTTACGAGTTTCGATCGAATCGCTTTTAGAAACCGGCGACCGTGTGATTTCGATCACGCTTTCGTCCTCGTCGTACCGGATAACGCAACGAAGCTCGTTTCTCTACTCGACCGCTTCGATATTCGCTTCCGTTTCCGTACTCGCGGAACGCGCTAGAACCGAACTCACGCGCGATGTCGAGAGGAGTCTTTCCGTTTTTATCACGAGCATCGATCGAAACGCCTTCCGTAACAAGCAGACGTGCGATTTCGGCCGTTTTTTCATTCTTGTTCTCCGCCAAGCAATGTAAGGCGGTCGAGTTTCCGTTATCGACCGCCTTGACGTCCGCTCTCGTTTCTACGATCAAGTACTCGCAGAGCGCGCGAGTTCCGGACGAGCAAGCGAGATGGAGAGCCGTCCTTCCGTCTTCGTCGCGAGCTTCGATCGAAACGCCTCCGGAAACCAGCGAACGTGCGACTCCGATGATATTTTCGTTCTCATTATCTGCCAGAGAGTGTAAGGTCGTCCGGTTTCTGTTACTGACCGCCTTGATATCCGCGTTCACTTCCGCGATCAAATACTCACACAACGCGCGAGAGCCGAACGAGCAAGCGATATGGAGAGCCGTCCTTCCGTATTCGTCGCGAGCTTCGATAGAAACGCCTTCGGAAACCAGCGAACGTGCGACTTCGACCGTGTTGTCGTTTTTATTCTGTGCCAGATAATGTAAGGCAGTCCGGTTTCCGTTACCGACTGCCGTAACATCCGCTTTCATTTCTGCGATCAAATACTCGCAGAACGCGCGAGTTCCGTACGCGCAAGCGATATGGAGAGCCGTCCTTCCGTATTCGTCGCGAGCTTCGATCGAAACGCCTTCGGAAATCAGCGATCGTGCGAGTTCGACCGTGTTTCCGTTCTGATTCTGTGCCAGATAATGCAAGGTAGTACAGTTTCTGTTATCGACCGCCTCGATATCGGCTTTCATTTCCGTGATCAAGCGCTCGCAGAACGCGCGAGATCCGTACGCGCAAGCGATATGAAGAGCCGTCCTTCCGTATTCGTCACGAGCTTCGACCGAAACGTCTCCGGAAACCAGCGAACGTGCGACTCCGATCATGTTATCGTTTTTATTCTCCGCGAGACAATGCAAGGTAGTCGAGTTTCTGTTAGTGACCGCCTCGATATCCGCTCGCATTTCCGTGATCAAGCGCTCGCAGAACGCACGAGATCCGAACAAACAGGCAAAATGGAGAGCCGTCCTTCCGTTTTCGTCACGAGCTTCGATCGGAACGCCTTCGGAGATCAGCAGACGTGCGACTTCGAACATGTTTTCGTTGTTGTTCTCCGCCAGAGAGTGTAAGGTAGTACAGTTACTGTTATTGACCGCCTTAACGTCCGCTTTCATTTCCGTGATCAAGTACTCGCAGAGCGCGCGAGAGCCGTACGAGCAAGCGACGAGAAGAGGCGTACTTCCGTAGTCGTGACGAGCTTCGATCGAGAGGCCTTCGGAGATCAGCGAGCGTGCGACTTCGACCATGTTTTCGTTCTTGTTCTTCGCCAGATAATGTAACGCTGTCCAGTTTCTGTTATTGACCGCCTCGATATCCGCTCGCATTTCTGCGATCAAGTACTCGCAGAACGCGCGAGTGCCGGACGAGCAAGCGACGTGGAGAGCCGTTCTTCCGTTTTCGTCACGAGCTTCGATCGAAACGCCTTCGGACACCAGCGAACGTGCGATTTCGACCATGTTTTCGTTCTTATTCTCTGCCAGAGAGTGTAAGGTAGTCCAGTTACTGTTATTGACCGCCTTAACGTCCGCTTTCATTTCCGTGATCAAGTACTCACAGAATGCGCGAGTGCCGTACGAGCAAGCGACGAGAAGAGGCGTAGTTCCGTAGTCGTGACGAGCTTCGATCGACAGGCCTTTGGAGATCAACGAACGTGCGACTTCGACCACGTTGTCGTTCTTGTTCTGTGCCAGATAATGTAAGGCTGTCCAGTTTCTGTTATTGACCACCTCGATATCCGCTCGCATTTCCGTGATCAGGTACTCGCAGAACGCACGAGATCCGAATGAGCAAGCGATATGGAGAACCGTTCTTCCGTTTTCGTCACGAGCTTCGATCGAAACGCCTTCGGAAATCAGCAGACGTGCGACTTCGATCATGTTTTCGTTCGTGTTCTCCGCTAGAGAGTGCAAGGTAGTCCAGTTTTTGTTATTGACCGCCTTGACGTCCGCTTTCATTTCCGTGATCAAGCACTCGCAGAGCGCGCGAGAGCCGTACGAGCAAGCGACGAGAAGAGGCGTACTTCCGTAGTCGTGACGAGCTTCGATCGACAGGCCTTTGGAGATCAGCGAACGTGCGACTTCGACGACGTTTTCGTTCTTGTTCTGCGCCAGATAATGTAACGCTGTCCAGTTTCTGTTATTGACCGCCTCGATATCCGCTCGCATTTCTGTGATCAGGTACTCGCAGAACGCGCGAGATCCGAATCTGCAAGCGATATGGAGAGCCGTCCTTCCGTCTGCGTCACGAGCTTCGATCGAAACGCCTTCAGAAACCAGCAGACGTGCGACTTCGATCATGTTTTCGATCTTGTTCTCCGCCAGAGAGTGTAAAGTAGTACAGTTACTGTTGTTGACCGCCTTGACGTCCGCTTTCATCTCCTTGATCAAGTACTCGCAGAGCGCGCGAGAGCCGTACGAGCAAGCGACGAGAAGAGGCGTACTTCCGTTGTCGTGACGAGCTTCGATCGAGACGCCTTTGGAGATCAGCGAACGTGCGACTTCGACCACGTCGTCGTTCTTGTTCTTCGCCAGATAATGTAACGCTGTCCAGTTTCTGTTAGTGACCGCCTCGATATCCGCTCGCATTTCTGTGATCAGGTACTCGCAGAGTGCGCGAGAACCGAATTCGCAGGCGATATGAAGCGGCGTTCTTCCGGATTCGTCACGAGCATCGATCGAAATGCCTCTAGATTTAAGTTCTTTTACAATTCCGATTTTCTGTTCATCGTGTGTTGCTACCAGCATGTGTAAAAGTGTTAGCTTGGAATTGTCGGTAACGAAAACATCTGCTTTGTTTGCATTTAACAGGCACTCATAGACAGATTTCGATGCGCAATTGGCTGCATAATGAAGTGGAGTCCGACCTTCAATATTTCTAGTATTGACCAAATCCGTGTTTGCCAATAGTCGCACTATCTCCACCGATCCGTCTCGTTCCTCGGATATTCGTGCTAGTGAATGCAGAATGGTGTTCCCGTCATAGTCGTATTTATGACTTAAATTCACATTAGTTTCCGCCATTAGGTACTTTGTCAGAGACACGTGTCCGGAGATTGCTGCATAATACAACGGCGTCTTTTTGTCTTCGTCTATCGTGTTGATCAATTCGTCTCTGTGAGTTGCTTCCGTGTGCTCCATTAGGTTTCTGACTATTTCCTTATATCCGTTCTTCGATGCGTGAAGTAAGCACTGAATTTTGTCAGAAATGAAATCAGTTATGTTTTCGTCGCTTTTCGTCAACAGCAAGTCTAGATTCTTCCACATCTGTGCGACGCATGCGTACTGCACTGGCGTGTATCCGAAGAAGTCGTCTCTTGCATTCATGTCGAACTCGCGTCGGAGCAACTGTTGAAAGATGTTGTTGAATTCATACGTGGCACATAAGTGAAGTGCATTTCGGCCGAATTTGTCGGTCGAGCTGACAAACGTACTGCTTTCTTCCTTGTCGATGGAATCATCGAACCGATCTTCATCGCAGTTCAATAAGATTTTGAATATTTTTGATGATGTTCGATCTTTAATGGAAAGACGGTCGAAAAAAAGCTTAAATGTTTTTCTTTCGGAATGAAACATGACTTTGGCGAGAAACTCTCTCGATTTTTCTCGATCGTCTTCGACGAGTTCGTGAAAGAACTCCGCAGCGAAATACTCCGCGAACATCTTATGCGTGTATTTGGGAATACCGTCGCGTACGGATTGAATCACGCCGGTCTTCTCGTCGCCGCTTTCGATTTCGGCCAAGAAACGTTTCAGCTGGCGTTTTTCTTTCTTATCTAGGATGCATTCGGAATCGTTTCTTTTTAAATTGTCCAAATCGATTTTATCTCCGAACAGCAGATATACACTCGCCAGTCTGTGATTTTCTTTAAACAGAATAAAACTATCCTCGAGATGTTTCCTTTCTAGCGGCGAAGCGGGATGAATGTATTGCTTTTTTTTCTCTTCGACGTATATTTTCCATTTCAGTAGCACGAATTCTTCGAAGAGTTCCAACACGTCGACGCGATTAGGTAACGGCGGATCGTCGCGTCCCTCGACGAAAACCTTATGTTCCTTCTCGAACACGTCGCCGATCAACCTGCATTCGAGCGGAGTGTTCATGAGTCGTTCGGATCTGTCGACGGTCGACGATTTCACCGAATCTATCAGCGCGTCGATGAATCTCGTCGAACGATCTCGATCGACGTCGCCGCTCGGATTCCATCGGTTCGTGAGAAACGACGCCATGTTTTCTTTATCGAACGGATCGAGCCGATAGCAGAGACGGTTGAATACGTCCTCGAGATATTCTTTTTCGTTCGGTCGCGACGTGAGGAACATTCTGAATCTCTCTTTTCGGTTCAGACTCGTGACGAGTTCGACGACGGCTCGCCTGTGATCCGGGGCGATCTCGTCGAACGCGTCGAACAGTATCGTGACTTCCGGCCACTCCGCGAAGAGACTCCTTTCGAACGCGCCGAAGCGTCGGCTGTCGGCGATGAATTCCGTGGCGGAATCGACGTCGAACGTCTTTCGATCTCCGAAGTCTTTCACGTGATCCGTCAGATTCACGTGCAATATCCACGCGTGACGATCTTCGTCCTCGATGAGATTCGACGCGAGTCGCGACAGCAACGTGCTCTTCCCCATTCCGGGGTCCGCGCATACGATGATTATATCGTCGTTCAGATCGGTCAACCGACGGTCGTCGAAGCGGTTCGTGATTCCTTCACGTACGAAATCCCTGACGCGCCTGATCGATCGGGACGCCTTCCTCAGATAGAATCTCGTCTCGGAATGCTCGATCCACACGACGTTCTTCCCCGTGTACGATTCGCAGAACCGTTTGAATTGTTCCTCCGGATTCCGTTCCGGTAATAAGAATATCACGTCGGCCTCGTCGTCGGCCTCGCCGTCGGTTTCGCCGGCGCCGTTGCTCTCGCGCTCGTCCCTTTTCGAATCGTCGAGCCGCGCGCCTCTGTTCGAGAAATCGTCTCGTCTCCGCACGGATTTTTCCTCGCGGAGTTCTCTTAACTGCGTCTCCGTCATCCCGCTGAAGACGTAGACGTCGTCCCTGTCGTTTAGTCCGAACCGAGCCATGTCGATTTCGTTTCCGTAGGTCACGCGTCTGTCGATATAAAAAGCGTCCGTCGATCTGAGCCTGTCCGCGGACGAGTCGATCTCGACCGGATCGGCCGATGTGACGAGCTTAAACAGAAAATCATTACCGATGATGTGACGGATGTCCGGGCGAAAGACTTGTTGCAGTTTCCTACAACGTGTCTGAAACCGAATTTCTTTCTCCAAGAGTTCTTCTTGCTTCGATGGTACGAGTTCAATAAATTTAAACTCATCGTCGATGCACTGCACATTATTTACAGTTAGAGATATGGATTTCGCGACGATTATGAACTTTATACGTTCCCAAGACGGAATGTCGAGTGTTTTACACGAAAAACAAGCGATCACCAACACACGGATTTCATTTAATCGCAGATCGTTTATAAGTTTGTTTTTATCGTAAGTGATAAACTCATCGTCGCCGATCAAGCGGAATGTTCCTTCTTCCAAGCACTGCGCCACTTTCACAAGTGAAAAGTCGACGCTGCAACGCGTCCTCACGTGACAAACGTGTGCATTCTGCTCGAAAATATTCCTGAATTTCCGTAAACTTTCTTCGATGAATCGAACATCGTGCGTTCTAATTCGATTCAAATGGAATTCACTGAAGACGTCCGACGGGTTCTTTATTTTTTCTTTAGCTTCAGTAAACCATTCCATACATTTTCGTCTACCGACAAAATATCCTCGGGGATCGCACACCCACCTAGCGATGTTATTGTAAAGATCCTTGTATACGTTATCGACGTACTCTTCGTCGTCGACCCGAAGAAACTTTTTTATTTCGTCTTTAGTTTTTCGTTCGGCCTCTTCGTCGCAAAAATCAACACGGATCCGTAATTTACTAAAAAAATCTTCAGCATCGACCGATAAGTCGCCGTTCTCGTTCAAAACTTTTCCGCGAAGAGAGTGCTCGTATTTTAAAAAGTGTACGAGTACTTCGCGGCCTTTCTTGAACTTGTAAACTACCCCGATTTCTTCGTTACACTTCTCGAATATATTTTTATGGAGGTCATTACTGAAATCTAATCCGACATTTGTCATTAGAATGACCTCGACTATTTTACCTTCGTGTTTGTTTTCGAAATTTTTTGCTTTAATTTCCTTTTCAAACGAATCAAAGTACATATTTAGAGAATATCTCGAGTTTTTCGATTCTTTTTCGAATATCTTGGTGGAATTTATTTTCTTATTCTTACCGGATATGTGTTTAAGTTGGTATAATTTGTATTTCCATTCGTTATTTTCCACATAATGTAAGACAATGTCGTCGAATTTTCCAGCGTCATCCATTTCACACGCCAGACGAAAATTTTCAGAATTCGCATTCAGTTGCTTACACATGAGGTAAACGATGACTTTATACTGATAGTCACGGCCGTGGGAGCATATCTTGTCCCCTGAGGAAGTATAACTATTTTCGAAAGGATCGACATTATGTTCGTCGGCTGATACGATGGAAACTTGATTGTTTGTTGAGGACGGCATCGTCGCATGTCTGCAAAAAAAGAACAGCGATGATTCAAGTGAAAAATGTTTCTTATTCGAGTGTAGTCTGGTGTCAGAAACGTACATGGGCATATTTAATATTTATATTGAAACCAAATTCAGAATAGAACGCATATGCTGTGAGGTGATAATCATTATATAACACTTTGCGAATCATCTGAGCCGCGACATTTTTTTATCAGTCGTACACACTATCGTCTGCCGAGATCTTTTTTTCACCTGACCGCCAGTAATAGTTTTACTAGTCTTTATTTTCTTAAATCTACGGCTAGTCATTTTAAAGGAACACATTTTATCGATGAGCTTGATTTTACACTGCTACTACTAAAAGGCCATTCTTCGATTAACCTTTAATTTTCAATATCGTGTTGTTTCGTGAATTCAAATGCAACGTGCTATAGAAATTGTGCCGAATTTCGTCGTCGTTTAAATTCTTTTACAGGCAGCGCTAAAAGTCTATTAATAAACTGAACTATTCATAACTTTTATATTATTCCATACACGTTGAAATTTTTTTTGTAGATTGAAACGTAAGGAATTCTAAACGATGTACTATCAGCTTAAGAAATGCATATAAATAGGTACGATTTATTTAGTAAGGAATCGGAGTAGAGTTTCAACTCAAAGAAGATTTCATAGAATTTTTAATATAAGAAATACGCCTCTGCCCTGAAAATTCACAGGTCGGTTGCGAAATTTAAATACGGAATACAATGTCAGCTGAAAACATAAACAGTGCAGCCGAAAGCGTGGTTAAAAATTAAATCTTTCACTCGCAGCCATTCAACTCACGTCGGAATAACAAAGAGTTCAATACAAAGAATTTTGAAGTTGTGTTCATATAAGATTCAACTGGCGTAAAAAACAATGCCTAACGACCATCGAGTGCACTTCAGTTAAAGTAGAACTTTAATCGACATGGTTGAACGTAATGACTCATATTCGAAAAGTTTATGGATGAACGACGAAGCCTCTTTGCACGTAAACGGCCTTGTCAACAAAAAAAATATGCCATTCTGCGACATTAATAATCCATATCAAGGCCACCGACGGCCCTTGGACACAATAAAGTTTCTTGTTCGGTGTACAGTAACATTACAAAAGATTACTTCGAACCATATTCTTTTGAAGATGGCCAAGGACTGTCGTTTTTGTCGTGCTGTGACATGAACTCTTAATAGTGAATGGTTCATAACAATCGTAGAAAAATATTTCGGCACAGCTGAAAGAGCACGAAGAGGTTCGGTTTCAGCAAGACGATACATTTTTCATGCAGAAAAAGACACGATCGATATCTTAGGACATCGTTTTCCAAATATGATATTTTTAAATCGGTGCGATGTAACGACATAGTTAGATTTAATGGCCGCGGACATTTTTCTTCGGAGCGATTTAAAGGATAAGGTTTACATCTACAAAGGTCGGAACACCTTAAAAGGAATATTTGAACGGAAATTTTATAATTAACGGTTGAAACGTTGGAAAAGGTAACTCGAAACGTTGAAAAAGGGGCAAATTAAGAACGAGTCAATTTAGGTTTCCACATGAAACTTAAAATAAACCCAAAAATTAAAAAATAACACGATTCTTTTTACTTTTGCGTTTTTTTTTTAATACTTTCATGTGGAAGCCTAAATTTATCACCCTATATTTGCGAGTGCCAGAACGACGTCACTCCGTCGAGATGACTTTTTAAAAGTAAATGTTTACGATCACACGTATCGAGCATTTAGTAAAAACTAGGCGGCTCTGCGCTCGCAAACTCTCGAAGAAACTTCGTACCGCGCCCCTCAACGATTAACAGAAATTAACAAATTATACACAGAAAAAAATCCGACCTGATACCTACTAACTGATATCGACCGATCGGAGCACAGACCACGTGCCCGATATCGACCGATCGGTGACCGAATAAAACGCACGCATAGCGGTGGGACCGATTTTTAATTATAGATCGATTATAAAGTTTATTTTTATTTGTAATCGTAGTTTATATTCGTAAAAAAAAAACAATAACCGATATTAAGGACATCTGTATAGTAAAAATTCATTAAATAGGGCACGAACCAATCGACAGATATCGATTTTATTAGTCCATTTAGTGAACTTTCTCAAAATGTCATCGTATAAATATATCTGATCGATCCGTCTCGTTTATGCAATTATACTCTACAATTAAGTCCGATCTTAACACTGTCTTCTAATCGAATAATTCTTATTGTCTTCAGCAAATATTTGTCGTAACCGTATACTCTGTTCGACCACTGATTTTCGAAATTCTAACAACGATTCTGCTTTTAATGCTTTCAACAAGTAAATATATTCATCGACCAATACAATGCAATTCTATCACAATTAAAAATGTGGAGATAGTAATCTCATCGGCGTGCGTATACTGTGAACATTTCTCCAATTCAACCATTTTGTGACCGAATTAATTTCAAGCGTATAAACAATTAAATTCATGCTAGAAACGTACAGACAGATATCATTTCCACATTTACTACAAACTAATAATCATGCAAAATGAGATTATGGAAGTAACTTCCATAATCTCTTACATTATGTTACACTTTACATTATGTTACTAGGTATCGATGAAAACAAAACATTTTTTTTAGTTGTTGCAGCACACCCTTACGTTACATTTTTTTACATTCATTGTTGTCTTTGAATAGTCTGTTTTGCAAAGTATGAATAGATTCTGGGACTACTTTTTTTGGGGTCGCGTTAAAGTATTGATGTACGTATCATAAAACAATTTCCAACAAAAAAAGATGAAATCCAAATTGTAATTAGTGAAATAAAGCCCCGGTCGTCTACGGATGTCATTAAAAATTTCAAAAAAAGAACGGTTACTAGTAAGAAAGCACGCGACGGTTACTTACACGATATTGTATTTCATTTACAAATGGCATATCGCCAACTATTATTTATAATAAACGATATTTCAATGCAAAATCTGTTTTCTATATATATATATATATAAAGTTTCGTAAAACTTCACTAAAAAAAAGTTGAATTAAAATATTATTGACGACGACACCCGAAGTTACACGAAATTGTCACGAGTAAATATGATATTATGGTGTATTATAAATATAGTGTTATGATAATCACAAATTTTTTTAGGATCGAATCTGCGCCGTTGCTCGTCATGGAATGAATGGGGGGAGCCATCGACGTGGTTACCGTCCCGAGAATCGATAGAGACCCGATAACCAGTATATGCCATGAATGTTTGGAAAAGATTTTCGTGGAATAAGCAACGCAGATGTTGGAAGTGGCGCTTGGTCATGATCTGGGAAAAGTTGCAAAAAATCCAGATAACTCGACAATGATAATCACAAAGATATTGCAACTTTATAAAAAAACAACGTTGCAATATATCTGCGAAAGGAACACACTAGCATTTAACAGCGAGAATGATTATATAGACATACTAAAACAAACATATATACACACATATATATATATATATATATATATATATATATATATATATGTAAATAAATAAATATTGGAAGGAGCACCCGATTCGTCAGAAAAACTAAGAAGACTCGTCTACGGGCGGCGTATGCACTCTATTATCGACCAGGAAAACGTACAGTGGATATATCCGGGGGAAGTGAACAAAACTGTCAAATCTATGAAACCATACAAGAGCTACAGGTGGTGATGGCATCCAGAATAAAGTGCTGCGCTACCTGCCTAGAAAGACAATCGTAGCGCTTATCAATGTCTTCAATGCGGCGATGCGCCTAGGACATTTCACCTCACGGTGGAAGTTAGCAAAGATACTAGATTTTAAAAGAGCAAAAAGAAAAAAAAACGAACTGGCCAGCTATCGTCCGATAAACCTGTTGCCAATACTGGGAAAAACTCTTGAAAAAATCACATTCAGTCGATTAGTACAATATCAAGAAGAAACATCATTAATTAGACCCGAAAAGTTCAATTTCAGGCGAGAGCACTCGACGATATATCGACTTTCTGGAATCGGACATCACGTCAGCGAGAAGAAAGGATCAAAATGCTGCACAAGCACGGTTCTATTGGGCATTGAGAAGGCCTTCGATACGGTATAGCATGACGGACCGATATATAAATTCATTAAGTACAGAGTCCTAGTATACCTGGTCTGTATGATCGATGCCTACATCCAAGAGGTCATTCTGTGTCGAAATAAACGACCACCTATCACAGGAGCGTCGCATAGCCTCCGGGGTGCCTCAGGGATCCATTCTCGGGCCAGCACTGTACAATCATTACATCAACGATATTCCCACAACAAATAATGTTAAAGTGGCGTTGTACGCTGACGATAACGCCATCTATACCACCGGGACCCTCGATACTACCAGGCCTCGGCCACAGGACACTCTAGATGAAATTAAAAAATACTGAGAAAAATGGAACTAAAAATTAACATCGATAAAATCGATGGGATTATATTCCATAGTGGTAAAAAAGAAAGATCCAGAGCACCTGAATATCAGTGCAGTCGAGATTCCTTGGAGGGATTCAGTAAAATATCTGGGTGTGCACACAGACAGATATCTCATGTTAAGAACATGCCGCATGTGTACGGGAGAAAGTGTACACCAGGCCGGTCAATGTAACATAGGCAACCTTGAGCATTCTTTTTAAGTGATGCTGACACGCCGGATGGCGTTAGTTCGATTTATAAGTCATTTTGTATATAGTTTTACTATTGGCAGTGAACATGAACATATATATGCTTTTTTATTGGTCAAAGAAAAATTGCATTCTTAAGAAGACGCTGTTCGAAAATTACATCTGTTTGACATGTGTTTAACATTTTTATTGTTCAGTTTTTGTGAAATAATTTGTGATTAAAGTGGGCGAGTTATATTTTAATTAGATTAACTTTGACTGTTAATAGTTATTTAGGTGCAATAATATTTGTATTGTAGAACACGTCTTCGGATTCAAACGATGGCAATCGGCGAAAAACATGTCGATTCAGCATGTAGAGTGAAAAAAATGTATCATTTTAGATCATGCGACTTTACCAATTCCCAACAATACTGCATCAACAGATCAGCGGTCCTCTCGTTGTGTTTGGAAAGACAGGTATAAAATATTTTTATTTCTTAACACAACCTGCTTGTGGTTTATTACATATGGTTTTGAAAAATAACAATTTTTCAAAACCATGCTACGCGAGATACAACGATCCGATAATACCTAATTTATTTCTGGGCGACAAGAAACATTTGTATAATAAATGCTGTTTAAATTTTAGTCAAGGTCCGCAGTGTTCTCGTCGACCAGTACGATGAAAACACCGATTGCTCCCACCATTGCAGATGTGATCGATCTACCAGTGATTGTAAGTATTAACAAATGTAATATTATAATTTATACTGTAATTTATTTTGTATAATTATAAACGTTTCTACTATAATCACGATTGAAACTGTAACCACCATCTGCAATGTTTCTATTATTATTCTGAATGGAAACACTGATGGTGTAAGTTGATTAGGTAATTCAAAACAATACAAAGTTATACGATACAATATATAACATACATTTTAGATCACAACTGATAATTATTTTAAAATTCAATAGTATACTAATTTTTTAAAATTCATAAATGTTTACATTTGCCTTTATAAATTAACAAACATAAAAATATTTTTTATAGGTTCGTGTCAGGGGTATGGCAGATTTAGGCAAACAGTGGATAGGAGAGGAGTTGTTATGTTTGTTTTTCTGGAAAAGAAGCCCGAAAAAGTTATTGTTTATTATGGAAATTAATTGCTTTAGCATCGATTAATTCTCCAATGACTTTTTTGAGATTGATTCCTTTGAAACCGGGTGTGAACGACTACATTATGTCGTACCAAACACGCATGGTCAGTAATTTAGAGGACAGAAACAACTTCTGTTTGTTAATGTTCGATGAAATGTCGTATGACCTACGTGCTGATAGAATTACCGTGCATTTCGACATGAACACCGGATTCATAGGGAAGGAATATGTAAATAGCGCTATGGTTTTTATGTTACAAGATGTGAGACGTAGCTGGAATCAATCAATTGCCTACTACATTTGTCAGGAATGATCATTGAAGTTACTCGGTGAATAGAGTCAATTGGACTTCGGGTTATGTGCACGGGGTGTGGCATGCATGAAATAACCTAAAAGCGTTAAATTCCTTGAAATCTAAAAAAGATCCCTTCCTTTGGTTTCGATGGTAGAGCAACTTTTAGTATTGTGTTAAATGTTCTTTTTTTATCGTCATTACTAGTGTTTAGTTATTTATTTTAGTGTTAAATATTTGTAAAAATAAATAAATTACATACATAACTGTCTTCTTTTGTGAATTGTAAACAGCGTCAGACAATAGTATGATTGCAAAAAGAAATAAATAATTTAAAATATATTCACATCCATTCGAAAATATTTAATTTTAACACAGTTTCATAATAATTTTAAAATAATGAATTTCGCGTTTTATATGGGATTGATTACAGAAGAATTATTATAAAATTGTATTAAAATTAAATATTTCTGGATGGAAACGTATATACCAGCGCTAATATCCAAATTTCAAGTATTTAAATCTCCCGCACAAATATCGTGCGGCCAGTGCCATCTGGCCGTGTCAACATGAGTTAAAACCCCGCAGCCTATCGTTTTTATGCTATAGATTTTTAACCCGTACCTTGTCATCTAGAGTCTTTTATCTATGGCGTACACCTTCTGGCCGTATTATATCCGCTCATACTCAGGGATAGTGGCCTGCCAACATAAAATAGAATAACAACATAAAAAATTGCCATCAGGCCGACTATGACGTACGCTTCCCCGATGTAGAGAAACACCTCCAAGACGAATATACAAAGTCTGCAGAGGGTCCAAAACTAAACACTGAGAGTGGCGTTGTATAAAGCATATAAGTACCTCATTAACCAGATGCATTCCGAGACAAAAGTCTGTACGGTTGCGTAGTATATCCTGGCCGGGAGTCGAACACTTTTCAAGAAGACACCACCGAGTAAACTAGCAACGAAGGTCGAAAAATCCAGGCACATTCCACTCGTGAATACGGTAGGACGACATTGGCGCCGCAACACCTTCGTGCAACCGTGCTACTTTATCGATCCGCGACGAACGTTGCCAACTCAAAGGCTACGGACCAGGTTATAAAAGAAGTAGGATGGAAGGGCGATGATCCGGGGGGATGAAATTTGTGTTCTCATTGTTATGTGGATTTTTTTTCAAGTTTCCCACATATTTTCACGAATCAGGTCCACACTCAATATAAAACCGGATACAATCACATCCGGTAGGTTTTGAGGTGGTATATTCCTAGGAACAACCATACATAACACCAGACTTGCCTAATAAAATGACTCGCACTTTCCTTAAAAATTCGTGGGAAAAAAATATCACGTTGGTAGGAAAATAATTGCAGTTCTTGTTTTCTGAATTTTAAACTTTTTTTTCCAGTAAACTTATCATTTCATCGTATTCGAGTTAATATCATTTTAAAGTGCACTTTTCGGTCTGTATTTTGGTAACATTGACTTTGGTTTCATTATCAATTTTGCTTCAGATTGGGCTATTGAATTAAAGATGGAAAGAAGCAAATAACAGTAATTTTTTGTACGAGTTCAAAACGGGTGGTAAAGCAACAGAAACTGCTCGTAAACTAAACGAGGCTTTTGGTGTGGATACTGGTTAAGGAATGTACGGTGAAATAGCGGTTCTAAAAATTTCGTGCTGGGGACGAGATCTTAGAAGACGAAGAAGGTCGCGAGCGTCATTCTCAATTCATAACAAAGTGAAGGCGTTAGTTGAATCAGAACCATGCACAACAATTCAAGATTTTTCACAAAAATTAAGCGTTAGTCATCAAATTGTTCTGGACTACTTGAAACAGCTACGAAAATCAAAAAAAAGTATGAATTTGAAGGTCATAAACCGCAATTATTTTTCTACCAACCTAATACATGCAAACATATTTTGATTGTAAAATTTTTATTTTAATTTTAAAATATAGCTTGAAAAACAGTAGTTTTTGACGGGATTGTGTCTCAAAAAAAGGTACTTTAATCAGAATACCGTTCTGTCAATGCGGCTAAATCAACTTTCAGAAATGAATTCTCTTCTCGATACAATTCAATTTTCTTGTGGTCAAAAATATAAAATAAACGATTAATGATCATTTTAGATCGTTGCTAGTGCGCATTTCTATGGCGTTATCATCATCTACAGAGCGCCAAAGTATAGAAAAATCTAAATAATCAACAATGATCAAAAATAATTTATTGAACATTTATGACCGGAGAGAAAATGACGATGCATTTAATTAAACTATTTTTAATATTATTATTTTTTTAAGTGAAACATTAATTATTATTATTACTAACTCTTAAAAGACCTACAGTCTGTATTTATTACTTTCGATTATTTTACAACAAAAATAATCGTATTTTTTTATTGGAAAAGTTTTAGAATTAATTAAGACGAAGATCATTCGATCACGCGATTCATAGTAACCAGTCATAATACAGAGAGCACGTGACTGATATCAACCAATCAGAGAACGAATACAATTCACGGGAAGGGCATCACTGGTTCGTTTCAATAACAGAGAAAGGCGTCGTATCGTAGAATTGTTTTTTAAGATGATAACATTTGTCATATTTGTCGAGCTAATGGCATATTTATGACCTCATGTTGTCGATAAAAAGACTTCGGCGTCCACTACAACTCATCAGATTAATGATTTGTATTCTTTTACTGGTTCCACCGTCATATTTGGCGTATAACAACTTTATAGCTATGCCTAAGTGAAAAAATATTTGTTTGGAAGATATGAATTTAAGATAATGTTACTATCATTTTAGTTGTACAAACAAAATAAAAGCGGTTTTTCACTCGTTCAATGTATTCGATGTCGATTATTGCTCACATCAAATTGGTGATTCTTATTCTTTTATCGTTAGGGATGAAACTTAGGAGTATAAAAATATAAAAAAATGTGTATGAGGCACGCACGGTTGTAGTGAAACTTCCGAGCCGTAAATATAGAAAAAAAATATTTTTTAAGTATTTTTTCCCGGTAAACTATTTTACCACGAATTCCATTTATGTAAATACGGCGTTTACGGCACATGCATGTGCAACATGGAATTTTGGGACAAATAATAAATGTTCCCGTGAATGTGATGTGGATGCGTGATTGTTCTGATGATAATGCAGGACCAACAGCATCAAATTTATATTTATACTAAATATATATATAGAGAGAGAGAGTATTGTTCCCTGGTAAAATAGTTTACCAGGAAAAAATATTTAAAAAATTAGTTATTCTATATTTACACAACGGAAGTTTCACTTCAACCGCACACGACCGCACACACATTTTTGTTATATTCCATGATCCTGTATTGATACTATTTATCTTTGATAATTAGTCATGTATGTCAATGATTAATTTATAATAATTTTATAAATTAACATTCACAAACTTTTTTTAAATAAATATACAAGTTGAAAATGTTCGAAATATAAATATTAGTTTAAATTTGATTATAACATATTAATACTATATATCTAATTTATATGCTAAATATTGCTATATATATATATATATGTATATATGGTAGTTCATATGGTTTTCGGTGTATTTAAAAACATAAGTGTAAGCGAAACATTAAACGATTGTCGCTATTTGTTTCTTTAAATACATTATGAAAACAACAATTATATTTTATATAATTGGTTTTAAACAATCATATTTCAGTCAATTTCGCCAAAAACAATTACAACATATCTGTCACGTACTATCATAAAGATACAAGAGGCACGAACTGATTTATTTAAGTAAGAAACGAGCTATCGAGAAAAATGTTAATTGACGGTATTAAGAATACCGGTTTCACTTATTATTATATATGTATTCAGAAAAGCAGATCGCATATATGCATTTTTATTATTAAAACGAGATAAAAGTACTCACGTGACGAGATCGAATAAAAAATCTGCTGCGGATCGATGGGAAAAATGCAAGGACAAACTGAACAGCTAATTCTTATCTTCGAATGTACGAATATTGAACTCTGAAAAATCATAAAAGTGTTTCAGTGTTACGTATTTACTTCATAGTTGACCGACCGATACTTACTTGTTTAATCGGAAACGGAAAACTCGATTAAAACGACAATCGATCTAGAAAATTCACGGCAAATGGAAAAATACAAATGGAAACAGGATGATAGTTTTATCGTCTGAAGGCTGAAAATCGAAGCTATAATCATAAATCACAATATTTTTACTTACACGTCTGCAAACATTTTTTCCACAAGATTTTTTTCAAATCGTAGGAGCACTGAAGCCGCCAAAATTGTTTAATTTTTGAACGATTAATATCGATGGGGAAAGATGTAGAAAAAACACAACTATCCAGTTAACTTATACTACTCGTATATTATCTAGAACAGAACAAAGTGAACAGTGACTGTAGAATACAAAGTATATAATGACGATTGGTAAGATTTTCGACGTATAGTGCGCATGTGTGCGATAAATTCAAATACTTCAAGTTTAAATACTCAACAAATATATCAGCAGAAGAAAGGAAACAAACTAAAGGAATCACACGAAATGAAATAAAATAGAAAAAAAAATTGTTCACGGTGAAATGTCGTTCGATAAGTCAATCGACATACATGCTGGTTTTTCTTTTACTTGGTATACATATTTATTAAGCAATTTCAAGTACTTTCAATCTCATTTGTTTGAATCATTAGAAACATTTACTTGTTTCTGTATTATTTTGTATCAGTACATTACCGTTTCAGTTATTTATATTTATTTATATATATATATATATATATATATATATATATATATATATATATATATATATATATATATACGAGGTCAGACAATTAAGTAATGCGACAAAATTCAAAAATCGAGTATATTTAAAAATTAAGGTACATCGCTGCGATCCCCTTCAAAGTAGTCCCCTCCCGCATCTATACACTTATTCCAGCGAGTTTTCCAGTTTTCGTAACAATTCTGGAACACTTCTTGTGGGACCTCTCCGAGTACCCTCGTCACAGATTCTTGGATATCTTCGACGGAGTCAAAATGTCGACCTTTGACGAATTTTTTCATATGGGGGAATAGGAAAAAGTCGCAGGGTGACATGTCCGGTGAATAGGGCGGTTGTGGTAACGTTGCGATGCCTTTAGACGCCAAAAACTGAGAGACACTGAACGCACTGTGACAGGGAGCATTGTCGTGATGCAGAACCTAAGTCTTCGCGATCTCTGGACGCACTCTGAGCACCCTTTTTCGTAATTTTTCGAGCACATTGCGGTGGAATACTTGATTTACGGTTTGTCCAGGTGGTACGAACTCTTTGTGAACCACCCCTTTGCTGTCGAAGAAGCAAATCAACATGGTTTTCACTTTGGACTTGCTCATTCTCGCCTTCTTTGGCCTTGGTGCTCCAGGGGACAGCCACTGTTGGCTTTGTCGTTTAGTTTCGGGGTCATATTGAAAGAACCAACTTTCATCACCAGTAATAACTCGATCGAGAAGCGTAGGATCACTTTCAACCTGCTCGAGACAATCTTCTCTGTTCCATTTTCGTGACATGCACTACTCGCGCGTTGTTACAAAACACTAAACAGCTGGCGAAGAAATGATCGTACGAGGGTGGTCAAGGTCTTAATCGAGAGAGTAGGGATCTGCTATTACGGTGGCGGAGTTACAGGTTCGCAGTGTTACCACAGGCCGAGAAAAAAAATCGGTCGCATTACTTAATTGTCTGACCTCGTATATATATATATATATATATATATATATATATATAGACAGTGGCGCACTCATAATTTAATCTTGGGGAAGGCTGAGTCAAACGGATAAAAACTGTTTTAATGTGAATTCAACAAAATTCATTAGGTGACTGTAAAAAATAATTTAAATAATAAAATCCAGTTTTTTTTTCTTTTTACAAAGCTCATCAATTACATTAAAGAGCTTTATTAGAGTTCTTTATTAGCCGTCGTGGTTACGATAATCTCTCTGTGTACATATAGGGATAGTGATGAGGAATAACATTAATCTCTCTACGTATATAGGAGCATTTTCGCGCGATGATTTTATTTTGTTTTTTAGTGTTTTTCCTATTTTCTTTTGGGGTTACCAGGACTCCTTGCCCCCCTGTGTGTGCTACTGTATGTGTGCGCGTGCGTGCGTGTACGTGTATATGTATGTATGTATATATATATATTTATATATATATATATATATATATATATATATATATATATATAAATATATATATATATATATATATATATATATATATATATATATATTATTTGTATATATTATATTATATATTATATATATATATATATATATATATATATATGTATATTTGAATACTACCGAATTCTCTATAATACAATAAACAAATGCAGACCTTTGAGTGAAACAAGCACATTGGCATAGTTAAATGTGTTATGTATGTTTGTCCCTTGGTGCGGCCATATCAATTTACCGACAAAATACCATTATATATGCTAATATCAACCTTATAACAGAAATCAAAAGCACACAAACATAAATAATACACAATCGGTGACCACTTAACGCTTGAAAAAAAAAATTATAGCATTTTTTAACACGTTCGAAGACGATATACAGTGGCTTAAATTTTTCCAACGAGGTGCAGAACTGGAGAGTACGAACAACATTCAACGATATTTAGGGTTAATCAAAAATCATACATCAGTACTTAAATTAATTTCTCATCACATTGTTCACTGTTTTTAATTCAATGTTATTTATGCTCGAGCAAATTAAAATAGAAAATATATGCACAGGCACACAACATCCTCTCGCTCTACCTCCCTCCCCGTACTCCATGTCATAACAACCTTACAATATTACATTGCAATTGATATAATGATTGATTTTAATTTTTCTTCGTGTTTTCTGTATTGGAAAATCCCTTATATATATTTTTAATCTGTAAACCGAAATTGTATAAAAAATATGCAAATCTATAACCATCAAATCATTCCCTGAAAATGAAAAGTAAGAGTTATGTTTGATGACCAGGATTCCATGACCATTGTTCAATAAATATGCATACGCTTATGTATAAGGTCGCTAGGAAAATAATTGCGGTTTTTGTTTTCTGAATTCTAACCTTATTTTTTCAATGAACGTGTCATTTGACTATATCACATGTTAATATCATTTTAAAGTGCATTTTTCGGTCTGTATTTTGGAACATCGACTTTGCTTTTATTATTAATTTTGTTTCAAATTGGATCATTGAATTAAAGATAGAAAAGAAGCAAGTAAGAGCATTTTTTGTACGTGTTCAAAACGGGTTGTGAAGCAACGGAAACTGCTCGTAAGCTAAATGATGCTTTTGGCGTGGGTACTGTTAAGGAACGTACGGTGCAATGGTGGTTCAAAAATTTCGTGCTGAGGACAAGAGCCTTTAAGATGAAGAAGGTCACGGGCATATTTTTTCAGTTCATAACGACAAAGGGAAAGCGTTAGTTACGTTAGAACCACGCACAACAGTTCGAGAACTTACACAAAAGTTAGGCATCGGTCATCTAACAATTATCGATAATCCAAAACATCTAGAAAAATCAAAAAAGTTCGACGAATCGGTGCCGTACGAACTGAACGATACCTAAAAAAATATCCGTTACGAAGTTTGTTCTACGCTTCTTTTACGCAACACGGTGCGATTAACTGCACTGCACATGATATTTAGGCATCAATACATGATTTTATAAAATATTTTATGACAATGTTACATTTAATAGCGAGAATATCAAACGACCTGAACTGAGAGTACAGAATGGGGCGTATGCGACCTACGTGGAAGGGAACGTGTAAATATTTTTTAAGTCTAGCATATCGAATTTTTATGAATTAATGAATGAAAATGTGCGATTCGTGAACCTGCGACATAAATCGTTAGGTCGATGATAAATTAAAAATAAACTACAAGGGTCGTTCAATAAGTTTGATGAATTTCTATGATATGGCGCCACTATTCATTTGTTGATAGTTCATTTGTCGTATATAACAATTTATCTCTTGCTGATCTGTACACACACAAAAACTACAGAGAAAACATAAAATTAATATATCAAAATATATGCATGTATTTTTCAAATCACACTTAGAATATATTTGATATTTACTGCGATTTCACTGTTGACTTATCTTTTTTTCATTGATGCTATTTCACTTTACTAACTTTTTTCTTCTTTATCAAAGATAGGCACAAACATATTTTTATATTTTGAAAGCATTTAAAATACACGAAATGTGATTAGTAGCTAGTTTATATCAAACTTATAGTAAATAACATATTTTTTATGATATTAAAATCGGGTTTTCATTGTGAAAAATGTTGAACAATTAAAACTGTTGAAATTGTATTTTTAAAAGGGGAAACGCAAGAAAATTTTGGAACTGCTGAACTAATGATATTAGGTTGATAGAAAAATAACTGCGGTTTATGACCTTGAAATTCATATATATATATATATATATATATATATATATATATATATTACCACAATTATTTTCTTCACAACCTAATATTTATAACCAAGTAGAAAGCAAATAATTTTCAAATTATTACATTACCAATATCCTTAAATATTTTTTAAAAAATATACAGAAATTTTAAAAAAGTTTACTGCAAAAATACACATTTCAATGGAAACAATTTGAATAAAAACTTTATTTTTCAACTTTAGATTTTATAAACAAATTTTAATCGTGACACAGCGGCTAGGATTTAATACACATTTTTTTAAAAATATTTATCTTTATGTCTGTAGGAAAAGATATTTCAAAACAATTTACAAAATTAATTTATTTCAATTATTAACCTTTACCGCTTCATGTACATATGTTATGAATAATTTGATCACAAGTTGAAAAAAGTTAAAAAAGTTAGTGCATAGTTAGTAATATAGTACTTACCAGTATCACTGTAGATTTTTTTAAAACACACTCGATAACATCATTCTTGAAATTGTTCATTTACTAAATAACAAAACATGTACGTTGAATACACGCGGAATAAAAAAATATTTCTGTGTTAAATCGAACCGAACGAGGATAATTACACATAAAATATCGTTTAATAACTGAGACAATTTCAACTCGTTCTGTTTTATGAAGCTATTTATGTTCATTTCGACTTCCTCCGTCTTATACATTTATTTTTGATGTAATATTAAAACTATGCCGTCGTGTAACTTTTGTCAAGGTCAGTCATCGTGTGGACTGGTATACCTCGCGCCATCTGTATGTAGATTCAGAGTAAACAGCATTTACACGTCTGGATATATTACATGCTTAAGGCATAGATAAACACTATCTAGATCAGCGCTTCTCAACCGGAGTCAATGTGGGCCCCTCGGGCCCTTAGAATATTTCAATGGAGCTACAGGCTAGAAATTAGATTTTGAGAAGCCAGAGCAAACTCTATGGGGACCATAGTCAGAACAAAATATTAAAATAGTACGAAGACGATTAAAATTCAATAAGTGAATTATTGAAATATAAATTCATGAAAATTATAAATACTGTATTCAAGTAAAATGTAATAGTAAATTTGATAAGGAAATATTCAATGGAAATTTTGAAGCTAAAATATCTTACTTGCCATCAGACAGAATAAACATTTGTTTCCAAAACAAAGACAAGTCGAATCTTGCGCGTGTACGCAGGGATGCCGAATCTTGTGCACAACGTCAATATTATTGTTAGTCGATCGGCGGCGCGCGACAAGTGTGACAATTTTTGGTCGCAGAAGTGTAATTTATTTTGTATTTAAGTGTAAGTCAAATTAACTTTTTGTAAATATGTGTTTTTATATTTACGAGGTCAGACAATTAAGTAATGCGACCGATTTTTTTTCTCGGCCTGTGGTAACACTGCAAACCTGTAACTCCGTCTCCGTAATAGCAGATCCCTACTCTCTAGATTGAGACCTTGACCACCCTCGTACGATCATTTCTTCGCCAGCTGTTTAGTGTTTTGTAACAACGCGCGAGTAGTGCATGTCACGAAAATGGAACAGAGAAATTTAGAGCAACATCGCTCAAGATTGTCTCGAGCAGGTTGAAAGTGATCCTACTCTTCTCGATCGAGTTATTACTGGTGATGAAAGTTGGTTCTTTCAATATGACCCCGAAACTAAACGACAAAGCCAACAGTGGCTGTCCCCTGGAGCACCAAGGCCAAAGAAGGCGAGAATGAGCAAGTCCAAAGTGAAAACCATGTTGATTTGCTTCTTCGACAGCAAAGGGGTGGTTCACAAAGATTTCGTACCACCTGGACAAACCGTAAATCAAGTATTCTACCGCAATGTGCTCGAAAAATTACGAAAAAGGGTGCTCAGAGTGCGTCCAGAGATCGCGAAGACTTGGATTCTGCATCACGACAATGCTCCCTGTCACAGTGCGTTCAGCGTCTAAAGGCATCGCAACGTTACCACAACCGCCCTATTCACCGGACATGTCACCCTGCGACTTTTTCCTATTCCCCCATATGAAAAAATTCGTCAAAGGTCGACATTTTGACTCAGTTGAAGTTATCCAAGAATCTGTGACGAGGGTACTCGGAGAGGTCCCACAAGAAGTGTTCCAGAATTGTTACGAAAACTAGAAAACTCGCTGGAATAAGTGTATAGATGCGGGAGGGGACTGCTTTGAAGGGTGTCGCAGCGATGTACCTTAATTTTTAAATATACTCGATTTTTGAATTTTGTCGCATTACTTAATTGTCTGACCTCGTAGAACTATCATACTTTTACTGAAATAACACGAAATATGCATACATTATCGGTAAATTTTGGGAAATTATCACGGAAATCCCGTTTTTTTTCGTTTAAAATTGTGATATTTTTCATATTAACGTGATTTTCAACTACCAGACTCGAGATATGCGGTCAAATTTTAATCCCATTATACTTTTACTGAAATAACATGAAATATGTATACATTATCGGTAAATTAAGGAAATTATCACGGAAATCCCGTTTTTTTTCGCTTGAAATTGTTTTTTTTTCATATAAACGTGATTTTCAACTACCAGACTCGAGATATGCGGTAAAATCTTTTTCCTATTATATAGAACTAACTTATTTTTACTGAAATAACACGAAATATGTATACATTATCGGTAAATTTTGTGAAATTATCACTAAAATCGTGTTTTTTCGCTTCAAATAGCGATATTTTTCATAATAACGTGATTTTCAACTACCAGACTCGAGATTTGCCGATAAATTTTGCTACTATTGTATAGAACTAACTTACTTCTATCGAAATAACACGAAACATGTATACATTTTTGGTAAATTTTGGTGAAATTATCACTAAAATCGTTTTTTTTCGCTTCAAATAGCGATATTTTTCATATAAACGTGATTTTCAACTACCATACTCGAGACTTGCGGTAAAATTTTGTTCCTATTATATAGAGCTAACTTACTTTTATCGAAATAACACGAAACATGTATACATTATCAGTAAATTTTCTAAAATTATCACTAAAATCATGTTTTTTTCGCTTAATATTGCGATATTTTTCATATAAACGTGATTTTCAAATGCCAGACTCGAGATTTGCGGATAAATTTTGCTACTATTGTATAAAACTAACATACTTTTATCGAAGTAACACGAAACATGTATACATTTTTGGGATATTTTGTGAAATTATCACCAAAAACACGTTTTTTTCGCTTCAAATAGCGATATTTTTCATATAAAAGTGATTTTCAACTACCATACTCGAGATTTGCCGATAAATTTTGCTACTATTGTATAGATCTAACTTACTTTTATCGAAATAACAGGTATCATGTATACATTATCGGTAAATTTTGTGAAATTATCACTAAAATCGTGTTTTTTTCGCTTCAAATAGCGATATTTTTCATAATAACGTGATTTTCAACTACCAGACTCGAGATTTGCCGATAAATTTTGCTACTATTGTAAAGAACTAACTTACTTTTATCGAAATAACACGAAACATGTATACATTTTTGGGATATTTTGTGAAATTATCACCAAAAACACGTTTTTTTCGCTTCAAATAGCGATATTTTTCATATAAAAGTGATTTTCAACTACCAGACTCGAGATTTGCGGTAAAATTTTGTTCCTATTATATGGAACTAACATACGCTGCAGAACCTGCTGAGGCTGCGCAAGGAGGTGCTCGCGCGGCGTCGCGAGCTCGAAAACGCGATGCGCGGCGACGCGCAGACGCTGAGGAACACGCTCGCCACGCATCCGGACGTGAAGCGCGCGTTCCAGGAGCACCCGCCGACGGTCAGTCAGTATCGCCGCCGGACCGACAGATCTGACCGCTAACGTTCGCGTCCGCAGAGGGTCGTCGAGCACATGAAGCAGATGAACCACGTGAAGAGACGCGAGATGGACCTGCTGAGCTACAGGATGAAGCAGCGGACCGACGAGCTGATTAGGTGGAAGGTGCGCGCCGCGACCGACTGCCGGACGGGCGGAGACGACGGCGACGATGCTCTGACCGGACCGCTCGTTGCAGCTCGAGCTCGCCGAACTCGAGGATCGGCTGAGTACGACACGCTCGGCGACCTGCCGGACGAGGTGCGCGCGCGGATCATCCTCGGCGATCTGCAGGACACGCTGCTGAAGAAGGAGGTCGCCGGCTCGGTGCGCGTCAACTTCATAAAGGTGCTCGAGATCATGAAGATGGACGCGCTGTACTTCGACGCGGTGCTCGACACGTTGCGGCGCGACGGCGAGAGACAAGGCGGGTGCATACTGCGCGCGGCGCAGCTCGGACAGCTCGCCGTCGAGTACGTCGACGACAGGAGGCGCGAGTACGCGGCGCTCGAGAAGAACGTGATGGGGAGCATGAAGGAGCGACAGCGGTCGCTGAACCGGGTGCAGGCGAGGACGAGGATGCTCGCGCAGGATATGAGGACGCTCGTGCGGAAGGACGTGAGTGCTCGGCTCGATCCACACACACGCACACTCTCTCTCTCTGTCTCTCTCATTTTCATTTCGTCGTAGAGCGACATCAACGTCAGGAAGAAGCTGGCGAGCACGAGGAGCGAGATCGCGCTCCAGGACGACCTGTTCGAGTTCGACACGGTCCTGAAGTACATCAGCAATATCTGTCTGGTTTCCGTCTACGTCGACATCATACCGCGGATGCAGGATCAGAACCAGAAGACGGAGAAGTGAGTGGCATGGTCGGCCGCGGGAATCGCGCCTCGGTGTCTTGCACGGATTCGGCCTGCGCGCGCGTCGTCGTCGCCCGGAGACGTCGTCCTGACGTTCCGTCGACCTGGAACCGGGTCTCGGAGACGCGGACGTCCTCCGCGAGTCGTTCACGGACGCCGAGTGGTACTTCCCCGCAGGCTCGTCAAGCTGGCGAACAGGAGCCGCGAGCGCGTCACCGATCTGCTGCGCAAGAAGGAGCATGCCGAGGTTACGTGCCGTCAGCTCCGGTACGACGCGGAGCCGGACTCGAAGGCTGTGTTCGAGTACAAGAAGCAGAAGAAGAAGCTGCTCGAGTCGATCGGCGTGCAGGAAGAGCGCGCGCGCGCGAAGAAGCGGCTCGAGGACGTATGCGGCGCGCGGATCGTCGCGCTGAGGTCCGCGCTGCAGCAGCTGCTCGACGCGCTCGGGTGCATCGTCGTCGAGAAGGACGAGACGGCGCTCGAGACGGTGCCCGAAGCAGGCGAGACGAAGCGCAGGACGTCTGTACGTATTCTGATCGGGGAGGCGGGGCCGAGTGGCGGGGACTGTCAGGTTCTCATACAAATAGCTCGATACGTTTTCACTGGAATGTGAAAATTTTCATATCGCTGGAAAGAGGGTTAAATTATTGTCTCTGACTTGTAATCTCCAAGATTTAGAAAGGTAAACGGGCCCGTGGGGACAATTTAAAAGGCCCGCCGTCGAACGCACGCCAGTATTGAACGTTCCGGTCGCTCTTCCTGTAAATAAATCCCCGTTCTCGAACTCAACTATATAAGACTACATATCGTTGGTAAGTGGGTCGAATTCTGTGTAAATTATATAAATTTCAGTTTTTCAAAATGACAGGCCCGTAATATTTTTTTAAAAAATCTACTTCGTTAAATGCTCGTTAAGATTAGACATAGATCGGATGTCACTGTCTCTTCCTGTAAATTACTCTTTGTTTTTCAGCACATCTACTTTAAATTATATATCGTTAGAAAGAGGGTTAAATTCTGTGTAGATTCTATGAATTTTAACTTTTCAAAATCACAGACAGGACCGTAGTGATTTTTTAAATTGTCTGCCATTAAACACTCATCAAGATCACACGAACAGATTGTTAGTCCTGTTTCTTCCTGTAAATAACTCTTTGTTTTTCAGCACAGCTATTTTAAATTATATATCGTTCGAAAGAGGGTTACATTCTGTATAGATCCTGTAAATTTGAACGTTTCGAAATTGCAGACAGGCCCGTAGTGATTTTTTAAATTGTCTGCCAATAAACACTCATTAAGTTTACACGAACAGATAGTCAATCCTGTCTCTCCCTGTAAATAACTCTTTGGTTTTCAGCACAGCTATTTTAAATTATATATCTTTAGAAGGAGGGTTAAATTGTGTATAGATTTTATAAATTTCAACGTTTCAAAGTGGGAGACAGGCCCGTAGGAATTTTTTAAAATGTCTGCCAATAATTAATCATTAAGATCACACGAACAGATTGCCTGTCCCTGTCTCTTCCTGTAAATAAATCAACTTATCTATTTTGAATGGTGTCGTTAGAGAGAGGATTAAATTCTGTATAGATCCTATACATAATATAAATGTAAATAAATTTATAAAATTTCTGATTTTTCAAAATGTCTTCATGAACTATCAGTATGTAGTTATCATTTCAGCTGTGCAGGTCTTACAGATTCATGGATTGTTGACATTTTTGGATCAAAAAAAGGTGTGTATATATATATATATATATATATTTGTATGTGAGACAGTGGATGCATAAATAAAATAAGTAAAAAAATAAATGCGTTTTTCAATTGCTCCTAATTGTTATATTTGTACAAATAAACTGATATTCATTTAATACAGAACATCATTTCCTTTACGTTGTATACACATTCCAGCCAAGCCAATGGATATTTATGGACTTGCCAGTAACCGTTCCACAATTTCAGCAGGATTTATCGTTTTTTTTTTCGATTAGATCCATAATAGTTGATTACATAAATAGTTAAATACTCTATCGTAGGTCAGAGGCTCACATCTCATCACAGGGACGTCTGTTTAGATTCGGGAATTTTTACAGTAAAGTCCGAGCACTCTATCGTAGGTCAGAGGTTCACATCCGACACAGGAACGTCTGTTTAGATTCAGGAATTTTTACAGTAAAGTCCGCGTACTCTATCGTTGGTCATATATATATATATATATATATATATATATATATATATATATATATGACCGTATTCCGAAAGACGCTGTGACGTCACTCGGCCGATCTCGGTTACTCGACCGATTGACGTTCAAATATTTCAAGTCGCCATTGTTGTTAGCGCGCGCGGTCGCACCGCGTCATCCTCCTGCAAAATTTGTGTTTTCGCGTGGAAAATCTCATCACCGCGGGTGCAAACTGTGTGTAGAAGACGCACGGACGTGCGAATATTCGACACGCATGGAGAACGGTCGCCGCGTCGCATCGTTTTCGAAGTGTTCCGCGTTTAAATCCGTGGTGACGCGTCGGTACCGACGCGTGCGTTTGTGTTACTCCAGTGCATGTGAGTACTTGCGTGCGGTTTTGAATTGTTGTCGAATGTGTTTTCAGTGCAGACACACGCACGCAAGCAAATATATATATATATATATATACACACTCACACACATATATATATATATATATATATTCATATGTGATATGTGTAGTGTGTAAATCGGATTGGAGAGAGACGGCGGCGTGTTGTGTATTTTCAATCGAAATTCGAATCTGTGCGCGCGTGTGTCTGCGGATATTGTTCATTCGATAATCAATCGACGGAAAAGCGTGATTTCTAGTGCATTTTCATGAAACGAACGCATATCTGTTGACAGATCCCGGCGATTATGGAAATCGCCGCACGTCGCCATCGGCTGCGTCTTCGGAGACAGTCGCGCGGCTCAACCGAACGGACGTGGAGAATCTGACAGCTATGTGGGAGACTTGTGCACGTTTCGACGCTGGGAAAACGTCCGGCGAAACGTGCGGACGTTGCCGGCGAACTCAGGTGGGTCACGTTTCCCTCTCTCGATTGCATTTTCGCTCAGTGTGTCCGATACGGCGGCGGTCGTGTCTTGTGTCTCGTGTGTAAATTAAGATCTGCGGTCTACGTCGCGTCCCGGCGCGACGACCGGTCTCGGGCGACGAGACCGCGCGGCCGAACGGATCGTTCGGCCGTTGCGTTTTGCACGGCCGTTCGTGTCACCCGCGCGTCGCGCTGAAAAAAACAGCGTTTTCCGCGAGTGCTAGTCTGGTTGCATAGCGCCTGGATGCACAGGCGAACCGTGTGTTTTTTTTCTCTCCACGGTCAGATCGGCGTTTCCACTTTCAAACGTGTTGTCGTATCGCACGGATGTCGAACGAGCGATACGTCGACCGTTACGATTTGTTGCTATTCGTTTCGGTGTTGCATGCGGTGCCGTTTCGTTTGAATAATGTAGCCGAATTCGCACACACGTGCGAATGCTGTTCGCGGGGCTGTCGCGGGCGGCGTTGTTCCGGCGATCGTTTCGAATTAGAAACGGATCCGCCCGGACGATTTCGCTCGACCGGCCTCCTATAACGTTCCTTATTCTGACAGTCCGTCTCTCGTTTCAGATCATCGGCGGCGGTCACCGAGCTCGATGCACCGTACGTGATTCCCGTCTGTAGAAGATCCGAACGTACGGACGTGCGGCGTCCGAACCGTCGACGGGGCGACGTCGGAGACGCATCCCTGCGGCCGGGGATCTGAATTCGGCCGCAGTATTTCCTGCTTGTCGTACGAGGCGACTAAAAGGACGTGGCGTGTGGATGAGACCGTGTGCGTGGGCGTGTGTGTGTGCGATGGGCTGTCGTATATCCGCGTCGTGTTTCCGGTCGGTTCCGCGTTTTTATTTGTTGTTTTCCGCTTCGGCAGCGGATCTCGGTCCGTCGCTTCGCCCTGAAGCGACGAAGATCTGGCACGCGCGTCCAGATCTCGGTTCCGGATCATCGAGGGAACGACGGACGCTGCTGGCGTTGCTGACGAGTACGCGGTATGTTCTTCAGAGTACGAGGAGTGTGTTTTAAGCATTGTTGTGTTTTATTTTATGTGATTTTCAGCTCGGTCGAAACACGAACGTCCTCCCCGTACCGTTCTTCGAATCCTCGATCAATTCTGTAGATTTCATTCAATTTTTAAATTTAACTGAATTTCACATAATGTTTTTTTTTTAATTCTCTGCTGATCCGTTTCAAGCATTCGATTAGATTTAGTTTTTGTTTGCATTAATTTTTGAGAGTTGCTCGTTGTGGCACCCGTTCCGGTGGGTCGACGGGGCGATGCGGCATCGTGCGGACGATCGTCGGTTCGCCGTCGACACCGTACTTGTGCCTGTACGCACACTGGGGTGTGGTGCTAGCGCCGGCAGTAATTCATAGTCGTTGATGTCCACGCATCGTTCAGTCGGAACATCGGCGTGGGTGAGGCGACGAGCTCTCGGCCGGGCCGGCCGGCAGTCAGTCATGTAAGTTGTTTGCGTTCGCTTTTACGAAGATTAATGTGGATTTCATTTCGTGTAGTTTGTAGTTATTTACCTTTTTTTTTGAAAAATAAGTGAATTCCTTTCACTGTTCAGAGTAGTTTCGATTAAGTTCATTTCGCGTCCTCCCACCCACCTACGGTTCCTGTTGAGGCCCTCCCTGTGTAGTTATCCTGCTCGTGTGTTCGTCGAGGAGCAGGTGTCGAGGCAGCGATGTGTTCACCGCAAAGCGAGCAGGATATCCGTCGATGGTTTTGTGTGTTCAGCGGGGGAGGCGCGAACGTCGCGAGACAAAGTGCGATTCGATCATGATTCTAGACATCCACGTGTTCGTCCAGGTCCCCGGATTCATAGTCGAGAGTCGGGCGTCGGATTACAATCGTGTTCGGAAATCGTCTCTCTGTTCGAATTTCGATCCGGTCGATTGAATACTTTTCTAAATTTTCATTTGTGAGCTCGTCGTCACACTTGTTCCGGTGGGTCGGCGGGACGTTGCGGCATCGTGCGGACGATCGGCGGTTCGCCGTCGACACCGTACTTGTGCCTGTACGCACACTGGGGTGTGGTGCTAGCGCCGGCAGTAATTTATAGTCGTTGATGTCCACGCATCGTTCAGTCGGAACATCGGCGTGGGTGAGGCGATGAGCTCTCGGCCGGGCCGGGCGGCGTACGTCGCGCGCCGTCCGGCCGGCAGTCAGTCATTCCTCACGAGAGGCCGTCGGGTTTAGCTGTAAATTCGTGAGTTGTGTCCGCTTTGAGACACCGCGTTCGTATGTTGACAGGCAACGGTCCTCTGTGAATAGCACCGGAAAATTGTAAATGTTTTTCAAAAGTTCAGCATTTTCATCAAATGTAACTCTCTTCGTGTCAGACGAAGAGAGTCGATCGAATCAGCAGTCTTTGTCGCGTGCCGTTCGTGATTCGATGGCGAACGCCATGTCTAACCATGTTTCTTTCCAGTCTAGGTTCTTCACAGCAGCGCATCCTGAATTCCTTCTCGTACCGTTCGTCCGTCTCTCACGCCGGCTCGGTTCGGTCCGTCGGTTCGCCGGTTCGGTACCCGCTGCCGATCGCGTTCACAAAAAACGACTCGGAATCGTCCGTCCTTGTCGTTTTTTCAAAAATAACTCCGTTTCGCGTCCGTCTAAGACAGAGTGATTTTTCTATATTTACTTTTGTGTGTGCGCGAAAAGTAGTGAAACACCGAGTGTCGTTCGAACCTTCGAGTGCGTCCTCGACCTCCTGTCCAGGTGGCCCGCACAGTCGCGCGCGCGTCGAGGCTCTGCAGGAGGGAGGCACCCGGGAGTGCTTGCTTGCTTCCTGATTATCAGACCGGACGTACGACCGTCCGGCTGCATATATCAGTACAGTAGTAGATCCGTTGTGTGGTTCCTGTCCGAGACGGAGATCGAGGCCGAGAGTGGAAAAAGAGCGCGTCGCACTCAATCACAGGTTTAGTATGTCTGTATTTTTTGCAGGTGAAGAGGGGTTAATTAAGCATTATTAGAACTGTTCATTGTCGCGGATATTTTTCGTATGTTAGCTTTGAACCCGCGTTTTTCTCTCGTGCTAGGGGTTTCAGTCGCGCATCGAAAAGGGAGGGACTCGTCGTCTGGAGTAGTCTCGCCTAAGCGCCTAGCGTATAAGAGACGTTGCGACTCCCGACGGTGGAACGGCAGGGCGTGACCTGCCCCGGCACCCGTGCTGTCGATGCGGACACTCGCCTCAGTGGTCGCGCTGTTGAACGATCCCCGCGCCAGCGCTCTTGTCGTCGAGCGGTCACCGTCCCTGTCCGACCATCGGCCGAATGAAAAGATATCGGCGACGAATGCAGGGGCGGGCCGGTCGCCGAACGATCGTGTGTCGGCCGGTCCGCAGTCCGACGTTTTTTAGAAATGTCCACTAGCTCAGGTCACTCTCGATCATATCCGATACGGGCTGTTTTAAACCCTTGACAGTCTGCTCGCAGAGCCGAGATCGAAAGGCAACAAAAAAGGCTCTGGAATACCGACGCGGTGCGATCGGATCTCATTCCCGGTGGTGTCCCACGCCGGGGTGCGTTTCGATCGCAACGCGTGTGTTCCGGTTCACTAGAGATTTGTATGTTCGACGGTTTCGGCTTCCTTCGTGGTTTTTTTTAGTCATTTACATTTTGCAACCCGATCCTTCCGTTGACCGATCGGGTCACCCCCGCGAATCCGGCACGCTATCGATTCGTATCTAGCTGTGCATAAGAGGACACGTCCCGTACCCGACCGCGGCTAAACTTAGCTTCAGTCAGAGCCTCGGGTGCAAATCAGGACCTGCGCGGTACCGTCGCCACGTTGTCTTTGGACGAAGCGTGCGCTGGGCGGCGGCGGGAGGCCGGCCTCCCGTCCGTCCCCCATAGGTAGTCCGCAGGATTTAGGATTAGGATTAGGTTAGTTTTTATTTAAATGATTTTTAATTCATATATGCTTGCATATTCATACATATACACATGTGCCCAATTGTATATATATATATATATATATATATATATATATATACATGTATATATGTTTACGTCTAACTTCATCTAAATAGTTGTTGTAGTTTTGCTAAGAGTTCGCATATTGGCTTAAAGGCGGTTTTGCTAACATTCAGTCAAAGTTTTTTTCTCTAATTACGTTTGGCTGACAAAAAATTTTAATTTCATTACTTCATATCATGAAATTGTAAATACTTCAAAACGTATTTGTTTCATCACTCACTCGCGCCTATTTACATATATTTAATTAACGTATGTAAATAATTAGCTCTTTTTGTGTGCTTTTGGTTGCATAACACACAGGCAAAATCGTTATTTTTAGTTTTAAGTTCTTAATTAGTTAGTAATTATTTAATTGATTTTTAATTCATGTATGCTTGCATATTCATACATACACACATGTGCCCAAATATATATATATATATATATATATATATATGTATATATGTATACATGTATATATGTTTACGTCTAACTTCATCTAAATATTTGTTGCAGTTTTGCTAAGAGTTCGCATACAGGCTTACAGGTAGTTCTCACATTCATTTAAGTTTTTCTCTGTAATTACGTTTGGCTGACAAAAAATTTTAATTTCATTACTTCATACCATGAAATTGTAAATACTTCAAAACGTATTTGTTTCATCAATTACACATGCCCATTTGCATATTATTAATTAATATATGTAAATAATTACCTTTTTTGTTCAGTTCAGATTCAGATGTTCACGTTTGATTCAGATGTCATTTCATGAGTTGTGATCTGTGTTCAGTAATAATTTCTTTTATTAATTATTATCAACGATGTTAAAATATCTGAGTACTAAGATACATACTGATTATATCAGAGTATTTTTTGGTAAATTGCTGTTCAAATCTAGCATGAAATGGGCCCTTTTGTATCAATCGAAATAAAAGATGACGTTTGGTTCAGATATCATTCCATGTGTTGTTGTTTCAGTGTTCATTGATATATTTTTTTATTAATTCTCGTCAGTTATGTTGGAGGATCCGAGTACTGGGTTCTGTACTAAATACATCTGAGCATGTGGTGTCAATATTTCATAAAAATCGAGAGAAGAAATCGTCCTGTATGTCCGTGATAACTTTTAATTGAGATGGAAAAATTTATATGTCATTATATATATATATATATATATATATATATATATATATAAATATATATATGTATATATATATATATATATATATGTATATGTATATATATATATATATATATATGTATATATATATATATATATATATATATATATGTATATATATATATATAAATTTGCATAAAATCAAAATAATCAAGTAGTCAAGTTAGTTTCTATTGGTTTTACTAGCATTGGTTCTGGAACGTTCGACCGTAAATGTGTTTCAGAACCACTAGTGTAACGTCGAGCTGTTACGCGGACACACGGCATCGCGACGACATTGAGACGGAAGATCGCGCACGCCTGCAGGGCGTATACTGTCTCTCGCTCGGAAACGTTCGACGTTCGTTTGTTACCTAAACGTTTTCGGCGCGACGCGCATACGAGGCCCGTTACCGAACGCCGGCGTTCATGTCGCATCGGCGATTCGAAGCGATTGCGTAAGTCTGTTTCGGATTCACTTTTCGAACGTTACGAGACCGCTCCGTGCATGGGGAATAAATAGCGGCCGGCCGGCAGCGCCGATCTCAGTTCGAAAGCGTCGGTCGTCGGCGTCGGTTGTTCGTCCATACGCTATCGAAGTTCACGTTCGCTTTGTTCGTCGTTTTCTATAGTTTCGATTGTCGCCGAATCCGTTCGTACGCTACTTGTTGTCAATCGTGTTCTATATCTCGTTTTGTATCGGTCACAACTGCGTGACGGACCGCCACGGGCAAGTGTTAACGTTTCGCTTTTACTGTCGCCAAATGTCTGTGTAAGATGCGAGTGGGCCGGATGTGAATTACACTAAAGTGAGGAACAATCATGCGGTTTAGATTATAATACACGAACGAAGAGGACGAAGTGATTCTCTCCGCCGCCACGACCTCGACACTCGACGTCGCAGCGACGACATCCTCGTCCGACGTAGACGCCCGGATCCCGTCGTCCGAGGTCGCCGCCTCCAGGACCTCTGTTCCGTCCGCGCGCAATCATCGAAAATCGTGGAAAAAATCCCGGAGATAGGCGATCGAACGCCCATTCGGACGGCGCACAGCAATGTACATTTTTTGACTTTCGCTTTCGAAGACGATCACGAACGTAACAACGTCTAGAAAACTTCGAAGGAGATCCGTCGCGCCGGACAATTCAGCGCCCCCTCTGACGATCCGTAACATTTCGCGTTTCGCCGACGCTCGCTTATGATTGCTTTGAACGAACGCCGCGAATCCGTCGAGTTCTATCCACGGCCGTGGTCGATCGGCGCGCAATTCTGAAAAGGGAGCCGCGCATCGGATAGAGGATCGTCGTACAATGACAACGTCGTCGATCCGTCATTCGTCTCGAGCTTACATAAATTCTTGCTATCCGACAACGAGCGTTATTCGGCGTCTGGCGTCGACAGCTTCGCGTTGCATCGGCCCGATCGGGTATATAACGAGCGCGTCGACCACCGTCTGATTCTCAAGCGATTACCGTTCATCGGTGCGGGAACGTCGTCCGCGTCCCGCGACCTGTGTCCGTGAAGTGAGTGCCGCGCGACGAGGAGCGTCCGCGCGCGTCGAGGCCGCCAGTCCGGCGCGTCGCAGCCGGACCGTCCGATCGCTCTGTCCGTCGTTCGAGCCGATCCGTGCACGTCGGCGCGTCCAGTTGGGAATAGAAGCCGGCCACGCTCACGTCGTCCGAGCACCCAACCGCACGAGTTGAGATCGTTACGGAGGACGCACCTCTTCGGACACGGGATTTCGTACAGGTGAGCGCACGGACACCGTGGCGTGCGACGCGACCTCAGATCGCTCGTGTTAATTTAGCTTAGGTAGCATATTTATTTCATAGATTTATTTCACAATTTATTTCATAGCTTAATTATTTTAAAGCTTAATTATTTCATGATTATTTATTTGTTTATTTATCTCGTAGCTTAATTCATTCCTAGTCCATTTAGTACATAGCAAATTATTTAATAGTTTATTTATTTCGCAGTTTGTTTATTTCGTAGCTTATTTTCTCCCTTAATTATTCATTACCTTGATTGTTTCCTTATTTATTATATAACTTCAATTTTTCGCAGTTATTTCATAGCTTAATTATTTCCTAGTTTATTTATTACATAGCAAATTATTTCATAGATTATTTATTTCATAGTTTATTACATTGCTTATTTATTTCGCAGTTTATTTATTTCAAAGCTCATTTTTTCCCTAATTTATTTATTACATTGATTAATTATTTCATAGCTTAATTATTTCCTAGTTTATTTCATAGTTTATTACATTATTTCCTTATTTATTTATTTCATAGCTTCATTACTTCTTAGCTAATTATTTTTTAGCTTAATTATTTCCTAGTTTATTTATTACATATTTTCATTATTTCATAGCTTGTTTAGTACATCGTTTATTTCGCAGTTTATTTCATAGCTTATTTTTTCCCTAATTTATTTATTACATTGATTAATTATTTCCTTATTTATTTATTACATAACTTCAATATTTCACAGTTTATATATTTCATAGCTTAATTATTTCCTAGTTTATTTATTACATAGCTTCATTATTTCCCAGCTTGTTTATTGCCTAGTTTATTTATTTCGCAGTTTATTTATTTCATACCTAATTTTTTCCCTAATTTATTTATTACATATTTAGCTTCATTATTTCATAGCTTAACTATTTCCCAGTTTATTTCATAGATTATTTATTTCATGGTTTGTTTATTACCTAGTTTATTTATTTCGAAGCTTATTTATTTCATAGCTTATTTTTTACCTAATTTATTTATTACATTGATTAATTACTTCCTTATTTATTTATTGCATAACTTGATTATTTGCTAGTTTATTTATTACATAACTTCAATACTTCACAGTTTATTTATTTCATAGCCTAATTATTTCAAAGATTATCTATTTCACAGCTTGTTTATTACACAGTTTATTTCGCAGTTTATTTATTTCATGTCTTATTTTTACCCTAATTCATTTATTCCATTGATGAACTATTTCCTAGTTTATTTATTACATAGCCTAATTATTTCATAGATTATTTATTTCATAGCTTTTTTCCCTAAATTATTTATGACATTGATTATTTATTTCCTAGTTTATTTCTTACTTAGCTCTTTTGTTTCCTAATTTATTTATTACATTGAATTCTTACTTCCTTATTTATTTATTTATTACATAAATTCAATATTTCCTAGTTTATTTAATTCATAGTTTATTACCTAGTTTATTTCGAAGCTTATTTATTTAAAGTTTTATTTTTTTCCTAATTCATTTATTACATTGATGAATTATTTCCTAGTTTATTTATTACATAGACTAATTATTTCATAGATTATTTATTTCATAGCTTTTTTTCCTAATTTATTTTTTCCATTGATTAATTACTTCCTTATTTATTTATTACATAAATTCAATATTTCATAGTTTATTTATTTCATAGTTTGTTTATTACCTAGTTTATTTATTTCGCAGTTTATTTATTTCATGTTTTATTTTTCCCTAAATTATTTATGACATTGATTGATTATTTCCTAGTTTATTTATTACATAGCTTATTTTTATCCTAATTTATTTATTACATTGATTAATTACTTCCTTATTTATTTATTTATTACATAAATTCAATATTTCGTAGTTTATTTAATTCATAGTTTGTTTATTACCTAGTTTATTTATTTCTCAGTTTATTTATTTCATGTCTTAATTTTTCCCTAAATTATCTATGACATTGATGAATTATTTCCTAGTTTATTTATTACGTAGCCTAATTATTTCATAGATTATTTATTTCATAGCTTGTTTATTGCACAGTTTATTTATTTCATGTCTTATTTTTTCCCTAATTCATTTATTACATTGATTATTTCCTAGTTTACTTATTTCATAGATTATTTATTACATAGTTTGTTTATTTCATAGATTAATTATTTCATAGTTTATTTATTACATATCTTCATTATTTCTTAGCTTCATTAATTCCTATTTTAATTCGCAGATGTCGAGTGTCGCGTCCGAACCGTGAAAAAGGCGGAATTTTCGCTCGCCTACACGAACGCTAGCGACGTCGAAGGACGGAGCGTCCTCTCTGTCCGGTAGATGCGCCAAGAGGTGCGTGTTTCAGAGTCGTTCGAAACGACGCACGACGCCCGAACGATTCTCTCGCCATCCGACGCGCTCCCGCTCAGCTCGATTCTGGAGCCGTATAGCGCGGCCGTACTGTACCGCTTGGACAGTACGATCTCCGCATCTAGGATTTCTGTTCCGTCCGAGCTCGTGTATCTCAATCCGCGTCGATCCATTTTATAATTTCAAACCATGGACAAAATGAAATTATAAAAGAAGAATTCAAAAAGAAATTATTATTCGCCGTCACGACCTGGTCGTCCGAATTCTCCGCCTCTAGGATTTCTGTTCCGTCCGTGCTCGTGTCCGGCACGCTCTCCCGGAGGAGGCGTCCGGTCGCGTCTGTGCAGAAGATTTCTCACAGACACCTTGGATTCCGTCGTCCGTCTTGCGGACGAGGTCCTGTCAGGCCCTTCTTTCCCACAGCATGAAGGACCTGTTCCGCACGTACTCTAGGATCCTGTTGTCCTCCTCTTCAGTAAATAATCTAAAACACACGATTGTTCGTCACTTTCGAACCGATCACATTTTACACATATTTGGCGACAGGAAAAGTAAAACGTTAACACTTACCTTCGAACCATTTTATAATTGCTAACCTATACAAAACGAAATTATAAAAATTACAAAAAAACATTGAAAGCATTGATGGTCGGTATCGTTTGCATTTGATAAATAATTTCAATGTTTTTTTTGTAATTTTTATAATTTCATTTTGTCCATGGTTTACAATTGTAAAATGGATCGCCACGGGTAAGTGTTAACACAGACTCCTGGATCCCGTCGTCCGAATTATCCGCATCTAGAATTTCTGATCCGTCCGTGCTCGTGTCCGGTACGTCCTCCCGGAGGAGGCGTCCGGTCGCGTCTGTGCAGAAGATTTCTCACAGACACCTTGGATCCCGTCGTCCGAATTTTCCGCATCTAGGATTTCTGTTCCGTCCGTTCTTTTGTCCGGCACGCTCTCCCGGAGGAGGCGTCCGGTCGCGTCTGTGCAGAAGATTTCTCACAGACACCTTGGATCCCGTCGTCCGAATTTTCCGCATCTAGGATTTCTGTTCCGTCCGTGCTCGTGTCCGGCACGGCGTTCCGAAGAAGGCTTATGGTCGCGCCTGTGCAGAAGATTTCTCACAGACACCTTGGATCCCGTCGTCCGAATTTTCCGCATCTAGGATTTCTGTTCCGTCCCTGCTTTTTTCCGGCACGGCGTTCCGAAGGAGGCTTATGGTCGCGTCTGTGCAGAAGATTTCTCACAGACACCTTGGATCCCGTCGTCCGAATTTTCCGCATCTAGGATTTCTGTTCCGTCCGTTCTTTTGTCTGGCACGCTCTCCCGGAGGAGGCGTCCGGTCGCGTCTGTGCAGAAGATTTCTCACAGACACCTTGGATCCCGTCGTCCGAATTTTCCGCATCTAGGATTTCTGTTCCGTCCGTGCTCGTGTCCGGCACGGCGTTCCGAAGAAGGCTTATGGTCGCGCCTGTGCAGAAGATTTCTCACAGACACCTTGGATCCCGTCGTCCGAATTTTCCGCATCTAGGATTTCTGTTCCGTCCGTTCTTTTGTCCGGCACGCTCTCCCGGAGGAGGCGTCCGGTCGCGTCTGTGCAGAAGATTTCTCACAGACACCTTGGATCCCGTCGTCCGAATTTTCCGCATCTAGGTTTTTGTTCCGTCCGTGCTCGTGTCCGGCACGCTCTCCCGGAGGAGGCGTCCGGTCGCGTCTGTGCAGAAGATTTCTCACAGACACCTTGGATCCCGTCGTCCGTCTTGCGGACGAGGTCCTGTCAGGCCCTTCTTTCCCACAGCATGAAGGACCTGTTCCGCACGTACTCTAGGATCCTGTTGTCCTCCTCTTTAGTAAATAATCTAAAACACACGATTGTTCGTCACTTTCGAACCGATCACATTTTACACATATTTGGCGACAGGAAAAGTAAAACGTTAACACTTACCTTCGAACCATTTTATAATTGCTAACCTATACAAAACGAAATTATAAAAATTACAAAAAAACATTGAAAGCATTGATGGTCGGTATCGTTTGCATTTGATAAATAATTTCAATGTTTTTTTTGTAATTTTTATAATTTCATTTTGTCCATGGTTTACAATTGTAAAATGGATCGCCACGGGTAAGTGTTAACACAGACTCCTGGATACCGTCGTCCGAATTATCCGCATCTAGGATTTCTGATCCGTCCGTGCTCGTGTCCGGCACGCTCTCCCGGTGGAGGCGTCCGGTCGCGTCTGTGCAGAAGATTTCTCACAGACACCTTGGATCCCGTCGTCCGAATTTTCCGCATCTAGGATTTCTGTTCCGTCCGTGCTCGTCTTCGGCACGTCCTCCAGGAGGCGTCCGGTCGCGTCTGTGCAGAACATTTCGGCAAAATGCGAAATGCGTCGGCTCCTGCGACTCGTGTCGCCGCTCGTGCTCTACAAGCCATACATTTTCACATATTAAAAAAAAGAAAGAAGGAAAGAAACGGAGACACGTACGTTCACGAAACGGCAAAACGGCTTTGTCCTTCGAAGTGCTTCCCGCACGCCTTGGCGGGCGACGTCGGCCGGAGCGCTGCGGCCTAACGATAGTATGTAGGGAATCTCCTGCACAGACAGAGACGGGCGTCAACGTCGGTTCGCTTCCGCGAACGGACTTCCATTCTCGACGCGGCGACGACGACCGCCTCCGCCGGACGGGCCGTTCGTCGCGCGCGTAGAACGGAGATCCGTCCGCCGAAACGTGCTCGGCCGATACGATACCTCCGCAGCATACGTCGTTTTGCCGCCTGGTTGTCGAACTTGTCGAGGTTCCGTATGATGTAGTTCCTGAACCTCGACCTCATACTCCCGGCGGTGCGACCTGAAACGAATCGAAACGTCGGTTTTAAACTCGGCCGGCCAGCCGTCCGAACGCGGATCGGACGACGCGCAAGAACGATACGTACTGATCCGATCATCCGTGAGCAGCTCCTCCCAAAAACTGAGACTGTGGATGGCCGGATCGCCGGAGGAGATCCGCCGCAGCGCATGGTCGAGAAGGATGCGGTCCTCGATATATTTCTTGATCGCCTGCAGCGACGAACCGCCGCGCTCTTTCGGAATTCCTCGAGGAGCGGATAGACCGGACGGAAATAGGTTCCCGATTCCGAGTAGACGTACCCGTCGACTAGTGTCGGCGCCGAGATGAACAGCCAGAGGATCGTTTTCAAATGCCCGAGGTCCCGGTGGTCGGTCACGCGGCCACCGTACGTGATTTCGACTGGAATTTCGACCGAAACGACCGTGGAACTCCGACGGTCCGACCGCTCTCGTACGCAACGCTCCGGCCGGCGATGGACTTCTATTTATCAAGAAGATTTATTAGAAGATTTATTTGTTGTAAGATCTGAACACTGAGATACGAACTGATTATATCAGAGTATGTTGTGGCAAAATGCTGTTCTTACAATACTTTTTATTCAGATGGTATCTCATGTGTTGTGATCTCAGTGTTCAGTAAAATATTTTTTTTATTAATTATTGTAAATTATGTTAGTGGATCTATGTACTGGGTTCTGTACCAAATATATCAGAGCATGTTGTGTCAATATGTCATAGTTTTACTGCCATTAGTTTGGTCAAATTGCACTTTGAAAGCCTCATAGCTAGGTAGTGCCACTCACTTCATTATTCCCCTTGCAATCCGTTTGAATTTGTCCAGATTATGTGTACTTAATGATTATTAATGAACTTTATTTTATTTATATATATATATATGTACGTATATATGTATGTATATGTATATGTATATATATATATATAATTTACATACATACATGCATATGTATATATAACAGTCGTTTTTTGACAGCCTTCTTCGTAAACGGCTAACTGTTAAAACCTTATTTGATAGCTTATTATTAAATAAGCCTTATTTGATAGCTCATTATTTAATGGCTTCATTATTTCCTAGTTTATTTATTACACAGCTTATTTCCTAGCTTAATTATTTCCTAATTTATTTATTACACAGCTTCATTATTTAATAGCTTAATAATTTCCTAGTTCATTTATTTAATAGATAAATTATTTCATAGCTTAATTACTTCCTAATTTATTTATTACACATCTTCATTATTTCCTAGCTTAATTATTTCCTAATTTATTTATTACACAGCTTCATTATTTAATAGCTTAATAATTTCCTAGTTCATTTATTTAATAGATAAATTATTTCATAGCTTAATTACTTCCTAATTTATTTATTACACATCTTCATTATTTCCTAGCTTAATTATTTCCTAGTTTATTTATTACACAGCTTCATTATTTCCTAGCTTAATTATTTCATAGATTCATTAGATCATAGCCTAATTATTTCCTAATTTATTTATTACACAGCTTCATTATTTAATAGCTTAATTATTTCAGATCCCGACACAGGAGGACGTTTTTTATACTCTTAGAATTTTTACAGCGAGCTGAAAACACTTTATCTTAAGACACAGGTTCATATCTCGACACTGGGACATTCGTTTAGGCTCGAGAATTTTTACAGCAAAATCCGGAATGTATATCGTAAGACACGGGCTCAGATCTCGACACAGGAACATTCGTCTAGACTCAAGAATCAGAATAGAATATTGGAATTTATCGTAGTCTATTGAAACGAGCGAAATCCATTCCCATATATACGAGTATATATATATATATATGTATATATATATATGTATATATGTATATATATATACATATACATACATACATATATATATATATAAATATGTATACATATATGTATATATATATATATATATATACATTTATATATATATATATATAAATATGTATACATATATGTATATATATATATATATATATATAAATGTGTATACATATATATATATATATATATATATATATATGTATATACATATATATATATATACGCATATATATATATATATATATATATATATATATATATATATGTATATTAATATGTATACATATATATGTATATATATATATATATATATATATATATAGACACATACGTACACATGGCCGTATACCGACAGACGCGCTGACGTCACGCGACCGGTTGATGTTCAAATGTTTCAAGTCGCCATTGTTGTTAGCGCGAGCGGTCGCACGCGCGTCACTGTGCTGCAAATTTCTTGTTTTTGCATGGAAAATCTCATCTCCGCGAGTGCAAACTGTCCCTAGAAGACGCACGGACGTGCGAATATTCGACACGCATGGAGTGCGGACGCCGCGTCGTATCGTTTTCGAAGTGTTCCGCGTTTAAATCCGTGGTGACGCGACGGGATCGTCTCGCCGGCCAAAATGACGCGTCGGTACCGACGCGTGCGTTTGTGTTACTCCGTGCATGTGAGTACTTGCGTGCGGTTTCAAATTGTTGTCGAATGTGTTTTCAGTGCAGACACACGCACGCACGCAAATATATATATATATATTTACACACTCACATATATAAATATATATATATATATATTCATATCCGATATGTGTAGTGTGTAAATCGGATTTGAGAGAGACGGCGGCGTGTCGTGTTCCGCTGAAACGATTCGAATTTTCAATCGAAATTCGAATCTGTGCGCGCGTGTGTGTCTGCGGATATTGTTTATTCGAAAATCAATCGACGAACAATTGTGATTTCAGTGCATTTTTTATGAAACTAACGCATATTTGTTCACAGATTCTGGCGATTGCGGAATCCGCCGTACGTCGCCATCGCCTGCAACTTCAAAGATTGTGGCGTGGGTCAACTGATGTCGAAAACTTATTTGTGTTTCGACGCTGGGAAAATGTCCGGAGAAGATATCATTGCGGCGATGCGGTCGGACGTCGCCGGCGAACACAGGTGGGTCACGTTTCTTTTTCTCGACATCACTTTCCCTCAGTTGGCTTTGCCGCAGCGCACGGTATTTAGAAAATTCTGTTGCGCGTTTGGTTGCATAGCGGTCGTAGGGTTAATGTGTGTTTTTTTGGCTTGCATATCGGCGTTTCTACTTTCATATATATATGTATATATATATATATATATATATATATATATATATATATATATATATATATATATATGTATATATATATACATATACACTGTGGAATACTTGCAAACAATACTTCCGAACGATCAAATTGCATAGATACGTCGACCGGCCTCCTATGAACTTCTTCGTTCGAACGATCCGTCTCGCGTTTCAGATCGTCGCCGGCGTCCACCGAGTTCGATGCACCGGACGAGACTCCGAAGCCCCGACCGTACGGACGTGCGGCTGACCGTCGACGGAGCGACGTCGGAGACGCATTCCTGCGGCCGGGGATCAGAATTCGGCCGCAGTATTTCCTGCTTGTCGTACGAGGCGACTAAAAGGACGTGGCGTGTGGATGAGACCGTGTGCGTGGGCGTGTGTGTGTGCGATGGGCTGTCGTGTATCCGCGTCGCGTTTTCGGCCGGTTCCGCGTTTTTTTTTTGTTGTTTTCCGCTTCGGCAGCGGATGTTGGTCCGTCGCTTCGTCCCGAAGCGACGAAGATCTGGCACGCGTGTCCAGATCTCGGTTCCGGATCATCGAGCGAACGAAGGACGCTGCTGGCGTTGTTGGCGAGTACGCGGTATGTTCTTCAGAGTACGAGGAGTGTTTTAAGCATTGTTGTGTTTTATTTTATGTGATTTTCAGCTTGGTCGAAACACGAACGTCCTCCCCGTACCGTTTTTCGAATCCTCGATCAATTCTGTAGATTTCATATAAGTTTTCTATATTTGATTTTTTATTTCTTGTAAATCACTTTAGACCCCTCGTTCATAATGATTTTCTTTTCACATATAATCTTTAAACTCATTAATTTTGCTTTGAATTTTTCGGATTTAATCCGTAGAAATTTTAACAGACACCTTGCACTAGTGTTTGATTTCATTGCTGATAATTTTCAAGTCTCTGTCTAGTATTTAATTATTTGTGTATAGATTTAAAGTGAATTAATTTATCTTTGATTTTTCTAAATTTCAATCGTTTCTGAATGTAAATTCGCCCCCATTTAGATTCTTTTGTGACTCTGTTCCGCTGTCATTTTAGAGTGACGGATGTAGAGTTTCCTCACTCCTCTCTGTACAGATTACTAGCAGTACCTGCAGCCGAACTGGACTTTGTGTGATTCGACCATTAAGTATCATTGATTTTCGTATAATTTACATGATTTTCAGCTCCTCATGCCCCCTCGTACCGTTTATCTTGTTGTAGCAATTGATTGTGTTTTTTTTGTAGAGTCTTTGATCAGAATTCAAATGTCAGGATGTAGCTTCAAGTAACTGTAGCTTAACTGTTCTCTTGTTGAATTTCACTTTGTACCACGATCGAGTGAGATTTTTTTAAATTTAACCGATTTTCGCATAACGTTCTTTTGTTTAATTTTTTGCTGATCCGTTTCAAGCATTCGATTAGATTTAGCTTTTGTTTGCATTAATTTTTGAGAGTTGCTCGTCGTCACACTTGTTCCGGTGGATCGGCGGGGCGATGCGGAATCGTGCGGACGATCGTCGGTTCGCCGTCGACACCGTACTTGTGCCTGTACGCACACTGGGGTGTGGTGCTAGCGCCGGCAGTAATTCATAGTCGTTGATGTCCACGCATCGTTCAGTCGGAACGTCGGCGTGGGTGAGGCGATGAGCTCTCGGCCGGGCCGGCCGGCAGTCAGTCATGTAAATTGTTTGCGTTCGCTTTTCACGAAGATTAATGTAGATTTCATGTAGTTATTTGCATTTTTTTTTTGAAAAATAAGTAAATTCCTTTCACTGTTCAGAGTAGTTTCGGTTAAATTCATTTCGCGTCCTCCCACCCACCTACGGTTCCTGTTGATGCCCTCCCTGAGGTGTTATCCTGCTCGTGTGTTCGTTCAGGAGCAGGTGTCGAGGCAGCGATGTGTTCACCGCAAAGCGAGCAGGATATCCGTCGATGGTTTTGTGTGTTCAGCGGGGGAGGCGCGAACGTCGCGAGACAAAGTGCGATTCGATCATGATTCTAGACATCCACGTGTTCGTCCAGGTCCCCGGATTCATAGTCGAGAGTCGGGCGTCGGATTACAATCGTGTTCGGAAATCGTCTCTCTGTTCGAATTTCGATCCGGTCGATTGAATACTTTTCTAAATTTTCATTCTTGAGCTCGTCGTCACACTTCTTCCGGTGGATCGGCGGGGCGATGCGGCATCGTGCGGACGATCGTCGGTTCGCCGTCGACACCGTACTTGTGCCTGTACGCACACTGGGGTGTGGTGCTAGCGCCGGCAGTAATTCATAGTCGTTGATGTCCACGCATCGTTCAGTCGGAACATCGGCGCGGGTGAGGCGATGAGCCCTCGGCCGGGCCGGGCAGCGTACGTCGCGCGCCGTTCGGCCGGCAGTCATTCTTCACGAGGGGCCGCCGGGTTTAGCTGTAAATACCTGTAGTTGTGTCCACTTTGAGACACCGAGTTCGTATGTTGACAGACAACGGCCCTCTGTGAATAGCACCGGAAAACTGTAAATGTTTTTTAAAGTTCAGCATTTTCATCAAATGTAACTCTCTTCGTGTCAGACGAAGAGAGTCGATCGAATCAGCAGTCTTTGTCGCGTGCCGTTCGTTAATCTGTCATGTGATGGCGTACGCCATGTCTAATGATTTTCCTTTCCAGCCTAGGTTCTTCCCAGCAGCGCATCCTGAATTCCTTCTCGTACCGTTCGTCCGTCTATCACGCCGGCTCGGTTCGGTCCGTCGGTTCGCCGGTTCGGTACCCGCTGCCGATCGCGTTCACAAAAAACGACCGGAATCGTCCGTCCTTGTCGTTTTTTCAAAAATAACTTCGTATCACGTCCGTCTAAGACAGAGTGATTTTTCTATATTTATTTGTGTGTGCGCGAAAAGTAGTGAAACACCGAGTGTCGTTCGAACCTTCGAGTGCGTCCTCGACCTCCTGTCCAGGTGGCCCGCACGGTCGCGCGCGCGTCGAGGCTCTGCAGGAGGGAGGCACCCGGGAGTGCTTGCTTGCTTCCTGATTATCAGACCGGACGTACGACCGTCCGGCTGTATATATCAGTACAGTAGTAGATCCGTTGTGTGGTTCCTGTCCGAGACGGAGATCGAGGCCGAGAGTGGAAAAAGAGCGCGTCGCACTCAATCACAGGTTTAGTATGTCTGTATTTTTTGCAGGTGAAGAGGGGTTTAGTTAAGCATTATTAGAACTGTTCATTGTCGCGGATATTTTTCGTATGTTAGCTTTGAACCCGCGTTTTTCTCTCGTGCTAGGGGTTTCAGTCGCGCACCGAAAAGGGAGGGACTCGTCGTCTGGAGTAGTCTCGCCTAAGCGCCTAGCGTATAAGAGACGTTGCGACTCCCGACGGTGGAACGGCAGGGCGTGACTTGCCCCGGCACCCGTGCTGTCGATGCGGGCACTCGCCTCAGTCGTCGTGCTGTTGAGCGATCCCCGCGCCAGCGCTCTTGTCGTTGAGCGGTCACCGTCCCAGTCCGACCATCGGCCGGATGAAAAGATATCGGCGACGAATGCAGGGGCGGGCCGGTCGCCGAACGATCGTGTGTCGGCCGGCCCGCAGTCCGACGTTTCTTAAAAACGTCCACTAGCTCAGGTCACTCTCGATCATATCCGACACGGACTGTTTTAATCCCTTGACAGTCTGCTCGCAGAGCCGAGATCGAAAGGCAACAAAAGGGGCTCTGGAATACCGACGCGGTGCGATCGGATCTCATTCCCGGTGGTGTCCCACGCCGGGGTGCGTTTCGATCGCAACGCGTGTGTTCCGGTTCACTAGAGATTTGTATGTTCGACGGTTTCGGCTTCCTCCGTGGTTTTTTTTAGTCATTTACATTTTGCAACCCGATCCTTCCGTCGACCGATCGGGTCACCCCCGCGAATCCGGCACGCTATCGATCCGTATCTAGCTGTGCATAAGAGGACACGTCCCGTACCCGACCGTGGCTAAACTTAGCTTCAGACAGAGCCTCGGGTGCAAATCAGGACCTGCGGGGTACCGTCGCCACGTTGTCTTCGGACGAATCGTGCGCTGGGCGGCGGCGGGAGGCCGGCCTCCCGTCCGTCCCCCATAGGTAGTCCGCAGGATTTAGGATTTGGTACGGGTCTTTCAGGTCGTCGTGTGAAACTTATCGACGCGGGACGACGCGGGATTCTCGACGTGGGATTCAGAAGCGACGAGGTCGCTAGGTGTTTGTGAGTCGGTGTGGTGTTTACGAACAAGTCGTTCGAGCACACACTGAAATGGTAAAAAATATTTGGTAACAACAATAAGTGATAAGTAAATGTAAACGAGTGAATGGAAAGACAATGACCGTGACGTATAGACATAACTGAGAGACGGAATGTACGACCAAACCCGTGACTGACTCGAGACAGAAACCCAGACACGGGACGAACACGAGGGACGGGACTATCAAGTCAGTTCTAATTCGGTTTAGCACTTGGATCTCGACTGAACCGCGACACGTTTGTCCATCTCCGTTCTTTTACGCACATGATCACCGGACTCGCCGGTCTCCGACGTCCTGGCTGTGAGTCTGATAAATTCTTCATCGAAATAACAGATCGATCGTCTGCGGTCCTCTTCTAGGCCGCTTCACTTAATTCAGAACTCCGGAGTGTCGACGAGGACACTCCCTCATTGTTCACATAAATGTTTTGTGAATCACTTGTCGAGTTATTCGGATTTCTTGCAAATCTGTCGTCGAATTAAAACGATCCAAGTGCTGGGCCCGAACAGAACGACAGGGAGACATTCAAGACCGCAACGAATCGACATGAATGAGGAGGAGTGTGCGTTCGTTTTTTATTAAATGAATTTCAGGCCGTCTCCGTCGGATGACAACTCGACGGGGAGTCGTCGTTTCGTCTGGATATCGAAACGAAACTTATTGAGCGTCGATGAGGACGTCACTCGACATTCATGGCTTTGGAACGACGCCGAAAAAAAGGTGGAAGTATATTTCTTTAATGTTTACTTCCGACAATCGCCCGTGAATCGTGTCAATGAGGTCTGCGTTCATTTCAGAGATTTCCTACATGAGACGAAACGTTGTGTTGAGGAGTTGAACATGGATTCGCTTGTCGATACGAGGTCTCGTCCAGTTCATCATTCAACGGTAATTGATTATAATTAAAGCATCACTGTCACAGATCATAATAATGATAATAATAATAATCATCTACAATACTTCCGCACGATCGGCACAAATCTTACGTGGATCGTTCTCCTGTTCTTTACGTTTAACCTGCTTTCGATTCGAACAGTCCGCCATCGAAGGGTACACGGTCGATCGATCCGATATCCTTCAATGTTTGAACGATAGAATCCCTGTCTTTATTCACATCCCGACGTCGACATTGATTCATTCCAGTTTACAAAACAGACACGGTTACCGTTCGTCCGTTCGCTCTCCAATAATAATATTTTATTTTCACTCTTCATGGTGTTGGTGTGGTTGCATACCACGCACCAGGCGTAAATCGTATTATTATTATTCGTTTCAATTGGAGATATATTGAAAAATATCTGATTTTGCAATTTACTCATACATATTTAGATACATTCAATTAATAAATGTACATATATATATATATATATATATATATATATATATATATATATATATAAATGGTTCTTACTTGATTGAAACGTTGTCTGAGTGTGTTTCCATGAGCTGCCGTCCTAGCTAGTGAGCTCTGGATGATTAGCCCTGTCTACAGTGGACGAAAGCACATTTGCTACAATTTCAATGTCAATTATCATTTTTCAGACTTGTTCAGTCCTATTTACATCTCAGAAATATACACGTATGTTGAGAACTGCGATTTAAATAGTCTGTTTTATCTTAACGACCGAACAGTACAGACAATAATTAGGCTTGTGTGCAGACAAATATGTCAGACTCGTGTCGCTCGAAAGGTAGATCATCATCGATCGTAATCGTTCGTAGAGTACGATCGACTCAGTGTTTCCAGTTCAGTGTTAATTGGGCGAATGTTATAATCGGTGTTAAAAATTCGCACATTGATGTGCAAGTAGTTCTACAAGTAACAGTCATGTTTTATCGTTGTATTTTTGCTTGCCTAAGACATGTAAAATTATTCTATTACTTTATCAAATTTTAGCATTAATATACATTAAAACATTTTATTTATCAATTACTCATGCCTATTTACATATATTTAATTAATATATATGAATACTTAACTTTTCTCCTGTGTATTTGGTTGCATAAAACACAGACATTCGTTATTTTTAGTTTTAAGTTCTTAATTAGTTAATAATTATTTAATTGATTTTTAATTCATATATGCTTGCATATTCATATATAGACACATGTGCCCAAATATATATATATATATATATATATATATATGTATGTATACATGTATATATGTTTACGTCTAACTTCATCTAAATATTTGTTGCAATTTTGCTAAGAGTTCGCATACAGGCTTACAAATAGTTCTCACATTCATTTGAGTTTTTCTCTTTAGTTACGTTTGGCTGACAAAAAATTTTAATTTCATTACTTCATATCATGAAATTGTAAATACTTCAAAACGTATTTGTTTAATCAATTACTCGTGCCTATTTACATAAATATAATTAATATATGTAAATAGCGTTTTTTTGTGTGAGTTCGGTTGCATAACACAGAGAAAATTCGTTATTTTTAGTTTCAAGTTCTTAATTAGTTAGTAATTATTTAAATGATTTTTAATTCATATATGCTTGCATATTCATATATAGACACATGTGCCCAAATGTGTATATATATATATATATATATATATATATATATATATATATATGTATACATGTATATATGTTTACGTCTAACTTCATCTAAATAGTTGTTGCAGTTTTGCTAAGAGTTCGCATATTGGCTTAAAGGCAGTTTTGCTAACATTCAGTCCGTTTTTCTTTCTAATTACGTTTGGCGGACAAAAAAATTTAATTTCATTACTTCATACCATGAAATTGTAAATACTTCAAAACGTATTTGTTTCATCACTTACTCGCGCCTATTTACATATATTTAATTAACGTATGTAAATAATTAGCTTTTTTTTTGTACGTTCGGTTGCATGACACACAGGCTACTTCGACATTTTTAGTTTTAAGTTCTTAATTAGTTAGTAATTATTTAATTGATTTTTAATTCATATATGCTTGCATATTCATACATACACACATGTGCCAAAATGTGTGTGTATATATATATATACATATATATATATATATATATATATATGTATATATATATATATATGTATATATATGTATACATGCATATATGTTTACGTCTAACTTCATCTAAATATTTGTTGCAGTTTTGCTAAGAGTTCGCATATTGGCTTAAAGGCAGTTCTGCTAACATTCAGTCAAAGTTTTTCTCTCTAATTACGTTTGGTTGACTAAAACACGTAATTTAATAGCATTATTTCATGAAATTGTAAATACTTCAAAACGTATTTGTTTCATCAATTACACATGCCCATTTGCATATATTTAATTAATATATGTAAATAATTACCTTTTTTGTTCAGTTCAGATTCAGATGTTCACGTTTGATTCAGATGTCATTTCATGAGTTGTGATCTGTGTTCAGTAATAATTTCTTTTATTAATTATTATCAACGATGTTAAAATATCTGAGTACTAAGATACATACTGATTATATCAGAGTATTTTTTGGTAAATTGCTGTTCAAATCTAGCATGAAATGGGCCCTTTTGTTTCAATCGAAATAAAAGATGACGTTTGGTTCAGATATCATTCCATGTGTTGTTGTTTCAGTGTTCATTGATATATTTTTTTATTAATTCTCGTCAGTTATGTTGGAGGATCCGAGTACTGGGTTCTGTACTAAATACATCTGAGCATGTGGTGTCAATATTTCATAAAAATCGAGCGAAGAAATCGTCCTGTATGTCCGTGATAACTTTTAATTGAGATGGAAATATTTATATGTCATTATATATATATATATATATATATATATATATATATATATATATATATATATATATGTATATATATATATGTATATATATATATGTATATATATATATGTATATATATATATGTATATATATATATATGTATATATATATATATATAAATTTGCATAAAATCAAAGTAATCAAGTAGTCAAGTTAGTTTCTATTGGTTTTACTAGCATTGGTTCTGGAACGTTCGACCGTAAATGTGTTTCAGAACCACTAGTGTAACGTCGAGCTGTTACGCGGGCACACGGCATCGCGACGACAGTGAGACGGAAGATCGCGCACGCCTGCAGGGCGTATACTGTCTCTCGCTCGGAAACGTACGACGTTCGATTGTTACCTAAACGTTTTCGGCGCGACGCGCATACGAGACCCGTTACCGAACGCCGGCGTTCATGTCGCTTCGGCGATTCGAAGCGATTGCGTAAGTCTGTTTCAGATTCACTTTTCGAATGTTACGAGACCGTTCCGTGCATGGGAATAAATAGCGGCCGGCCGGCCGCGACGATCTCAGTTCGAAAGCGTCGGTCGTCGGCGTCGGTTGTTCGTCCATACGCTATCGAAGTTCACGTTCGCTTTGTTCGTCGTTTTCTATAGTTTCGATTGTCGCCGAATCCGTTCGTACGCTACTTGTTGTCAATCGTGTTCTATATCTCGTTTTGTATCGGTCACAACTGCGTGACGGACCGCCACGGGCAAGTGTTAACGTTTCGCTTTTACTGTCGCCAAATGTCTGTGTAAGATGAGAGTGGGCCGGATGTGAATTACACTAAAGTGAGGAACAATCGTGCGGTTTAGATTATAATACACGAACGAAGAGGACGAAGTGATTCTCTCCGCCGCCACGACCTCGACACTCGACGTCGGAGCGACGACCTCCTCGTCCGACGTAGACGCCCGGATCCCGTCGTGCGAGGTCGCCGCCTCCAGGACCTCTGTTCCGTCCGCGCGCAATCATCGAAAATCGTGGAAAGAGTCCCGGAGATAGGCGATCGAACGCCCATTCGGACGGCGCACAGCAATGTACATTTTTTGACTTTCGCTTTCGAAGACGATCACGAACGTAACGACGTCTAGAAAACTTCGAAGAAGATCCGTCGCGCCGGACAATTCAGCGCCCTCTCTGACGATCCGTAACATTTCACGTTTCGCCGACGCTCGCCTATGATCGCTTTGAACGAACGCCGCGAAACCGTCTAGTTCTATCCACGGTCGCGGTCGATCGTCGTACGATGACAACGTCGTCGATCCGTCATTCGTCTCGAGCTTACATAAATTCTTGCTATCCGACAACGGGCGTTATTCGGCGTCTGGCGTCGACAGCTTCGCGTTGCATCGACCCGATCGGGTATATAACGAGCGCGTCGACCACCGTCTGATTCTCAAGCGATTGCCGTTCATCGGTGCGGGAACGTCGTCCGCGTCCCGCGACCTGTGTCCGTGAAGTGAGTGCCGCGCAACGAGGGGCGTCCGCGCGCGTCGAGGCCGCCAGTCCGGCGCGTCGCAACCGGACCGTCCGATCGCTCTGTCTGTCGTTCGAGCCGATCCGTGCACGTCGGCGCGTCCAGTTGGGAATAGAAGCCGGCCACGCTCACGTCGTCCGAGCATCCTACCGTACGAGTTGAGATCGTTACGGAGGCACCTCTTCGGACACGAGATTTCGTACAGGTGAGCGCACGGACACCGTGGCGTGCGACGCAAGCTCAGGACGCTCGTGTTATAATTTAGTTAGGTAGCATATTTACTTCATAGATTTATTTCACAATTTATTTCGTAGCTTAATTATTTCCTAGTTTATTTAATTCATAGTTTGTTTATTACCTAGTTTATTTATTTCAAAGCTTATTTATTTCATGTCGTATTTTTTCCCTAATTCATTTATTACATTGTTTAATTATTTCCTAGTTTATTTATTACATAGCCTAATTATTGCATAGATTATTTATTTCATAGTTTGTTTATTACCTAGTTTATTTATTTCGCAGTTTATTTATTTCATGTTTTATTTTTCCCTAAATTATTTATTACATTGATTATTTCCTAATTTATTTATTACATTGATTAATTACTTCCTTATTTATTTATTACATAAATTCAATATTTCCTAGTTTATTTAATTCATAGTTTATTTTTTCATAGCTTAACTATTTCCTATTTTATTTATTACACAGTTTACTTATTTCGCAGTTCATTTATTTCTTGTATTATTTTTTCCCTAATTCATTTATTACATTGATGAATTATTTCCTAGTTTATTTATTACATAGCCTAATTATTTCATAGCTTGTTTATTGCACAGTTTATTTCGCAGTTTAATTATTTCATGTCTTATTTTTTCCCTAATTCATTTATTACATTGTTTAATTATTTCCTAGTTTATTTTTTACATATCTTCATTATTTCTTAGCTTCATTAATTCCTATTTTAATTCGCAGATGTCGAGTGTCGCGTCCGAACCGTGAAAAAGGCAGAATTTTCGCTCGCCTACACGAACGCTAGCGACGTCGAAGGACGGAGCGTCCTCTCTGTCCGGTAGATGCGCCAAGAGGTGCGTGTTTCAGAGTCGTTCGAAAGTGTCTGTCACGATTCACACGGTTCTGTCTTCTTTTGTTTTCGTGCAGGTACACGCCGAGCGAGGACATCGAATTGCTCGATTACGATTTTGAGAAAATCTCGTCGGGTTTGCGATTGCGATGGTGATTTTGTGGAAGAAACGGCCGTCCGGTAATCGAACGATACTACAACGTACGGACGACGCCTGAACGGTTCTCTCACCATCCGACGCGCTCCCGCTCAGCTCGATTCCGGAGCCATAGAGCGCGGCCGTACTGTACCGCTTGGACAGTACGATCTCCGCATCTAGGATTTCTGTTCCGTCCGAGCTCGTATCTCAATCCGTCGATCCATTTTATAATTTCAAACCATGGACAAAATGAAATTATAAAAGAAGAATTCAAAAAGAAATTATTATTCGCAGTCACGACCTCATCGGCCGACGTCGACACCTGTATCGCGTCGTCATCTCGGTTGTACTTTACCGGTCGGACTTGTTCCCTTGTTCTGGTTTCTCGCGACGCCGCCGTCACGACCTGGTCGTCCGAATTCTCCGCCTCTAGGATTTCTGTTCCGTCCGTGCTCGTCTCCGGCACGGCTTCCCGGAGGAGGCTTATGGTCGCGTCTGTGCAGAAGAATTCTCACAGACATCTTGGATCACGTCGTCCGAATTCTCCGCATCTAGGATTTCTGTACGACGCTCGTACGATTCTCTCACCGTACGAGGTGTACCCGTTCAGCTCCTTGACCGAGTCGCAACGAGCGAGCCATTCGATCGAGAAGTCGTGCGAGGTCTCCGGCTCGGTCTCGATGTTGTTCCGAAGGAGGCTTATGGTCGCGTCTGTGCAGAAGATTTCACACAAACACCTTGGATCCCGTCATCTGAATTTTCCGCATCTAGGATTTCTGTTCCGTCCGTTCTTTTGTCCGGCACGCTCTCCCGGAGGAGGCGTCCGGTCGCGTCTGTGCAGAAGATTTCTCACAGACACCTTGGATCCCGTCGTCCGAATTTTCCGCATCTATGATTTCTGTTCCGTCCGTGCTTTCTTCCGGCACGGCGTTCCGAAGGAGGCTTATGGTCGCGTCTGTGCAGAAGATTTCTCACAGACACCTTGGATTCCGTCGTCTGAATTTTCCGCATGTAGGATTTCTGTTCCGTCCGTGCTCGTGTCCGGCACGCTCTCCCGGAGGAGGCGTCCGGTCGCGTCTGTGCAGAAGATTTCTCACAGACACCTTGGATCCCGTCGTCTGAATTTTCCGCATCTAGGATTTCTGTTCAGTCCGTTTTTGTTTACGTCGGCCAGCTAGTTCCGAAACGCCACGTCGCAGACGGCGAGGTTCCCGGAAGAAATCTTCTTCAAGACGATAGAACGACTCAGAAACACGCACCTCCGGGAGGACCTCTCGGCGAGTTTCTTCGTCTTCATCGATCGACCGTCCTTCGACGCGGCGGGCGGTCGTACGCGCAGACGCCTACACACTCCCTCTTCCGACCGCCGTCCGTCCGTCCTCGCATCTGAAAGAGTCGGATTCGATCGTTCTCGTGCGACCGGTCGGTTTCGTATCTTCGAATCACCGTCTCTAGGGCCGGACGCGGCACTACTCTCGGTCAATCCCGTTCCGTTCCGGTCGCTCCGTACGTCCTCGACCGGATCGTCGACCGACCTCTCGGCGCGCGAAGGACCGGCGAGATCCGGTCGCTCTCCGGTCGCTCTCCTCCGACGGCTCGCTGAAACCGAAACGGACGCAGATCGGAACGCGTCGATCCGGTCGGTCGACTCACTTTCGTTCTCGCCGTCGATTCTCGACGGCGCCCGGCCGGTCGGATTCGCGTGACGCAGCACGCGAGTGCTGAATCGGCTTTCCGGCGTCGATGTCGATGTTGTTCCGAAGGAGGCTTATGGTCGCGTCTGTGCAGAAGATTTCTCACAGACACCTTGGATACCGTCGTCAGAATTTTCAGCATCTAGGAGTTCTGTTCCGTCCGTTCTTTTGTCCGGCACGCTCTCCCGGAGGAGGCGTCCGGTCGCGTCTGTGCAGAAGATTTCTCACAGACACCTTTGATCCCGTCGTCTGAATTTTCCGCATCTAGGATTTCTGTTCCATCCGTGCTCGTGTCCGGCACGGCGTTCCGAAGGAGGCTTATGGTCGCGTCTGTGCAGAAGATTTCTCACAGACACCTTGGATCCCGTCGTCCGAATTTTCCGCATCTAGGATTTCTGTTCCGTCCGTTCTTTTGTCCGGCACGCTCTCCCGGAGGAGGCGTCCGGTCGCGTCTGTGCAGAAGATTTCTCACAGACACCTTGGATCCCGTCGTCCGAATTTTCCGCATCTAGGATTTCTGTTCCGTCCGTGCTCGTGTCCGGCACGTCCTCCCGGAGGAGGCGTCCGGTCATGTCAGTGCAGAAGAATTCTCACAGACATCTTAGATCACGTCGTCCGAATTCTCCGCATCTAGGATTTCTGTGCGACGCTCGTACGATTCTCTCACCGTACGAGGTGTACCCGTTCAGCTCCTTCACAGAGTCGCAAAGAGCGAGCGTGATGTACCTGTCGGAGGGCGAGGTCTCCGGCTCGGTCTCGATGTTGTTCCGAAGGAGGCTTATGGTCGCGTCTGTGCAGAAGATTTCACACAGACACCTTGGATCCCGTCGTCCGAATTTTCCGCATCTAGGATTTCTGTTCCGTCCGTTCTTTTGTCCGGCACGCTCTCCCGGAGGAGGCGTCCGGTCGCGTCTGTGCAGAAGATTTCCCACAGACACCTTGGATACCGTCGTCCGAATTTTCCGCATCTAGGATTTCTGTTCCGTCCGTTCTTTTGTCCGGCACGCTCTCCCGGAGGAGGCGTCCGGTCGCGTCTGTGCAGAAGATTTCCCACAGACACCTTGGATACCGTCGTCCGAATTTTCCGCATCTAGGATTTCTGTTCCGTCCGTGCTCGTGTCCGGCACGCTCTCCTGGAGGAGGCGTCCGGTCGCGTCTGTGCAGAAGATTTCCCACAGACACCTTGGATCCCGTCGTCCGAATTTTCCGCATCTAGGATTTCTGTTCCGTCCGTGCTCGTGTCCGGCACGCTCTCCCGGAGGAGGCGTCCGGTCGCGTCTGTGCAGAAGATTTCACACAGACACCTTGGATCCCGTCGTCCGAATTTTCCGCATCTAGGATTTCTGTTCCGTCCGTTCTTTTGTCCGGCACGCTCTCCCGGAGGAGGCGTCCGGTCGCGTCTGTGCAGAAGATTTCACACAGACACCTTGGATACCGTCGTCCGAATTTTCCGCATCTATGATTTCTGTTCCGTCCGTGCTCGTGTCCGGCACGCTCTCCCGGAGGAGGCGTCCGGTCGCGTCTGTGCAGAAGATTTCCCACAGACACCTTGGATACCGTCGTCCGAATTTTCCGCATCTAGGATTTCTGTTCCGTCCGTGCTTATCTCCGGCACGGCGTTCCGTAGGAGGCTCATTGTCGCAACAAGAACACATCTTCGAAATGAAAGAGAGACGGAAGACTACACACGCTTGTAGAGCGTATATAGGTCTTTCATTCGGAAACGTACGAGCGCTGTTCGATGCGTTCATTTGCTGTCTAAAATATACGAAGCGCGCTATTGTGTCAGTGTTTATCTTGTATAGACACTACGCAGTTGTTGGAAAGAATTACGAGAACTCTTGCACTTGTTTTGAGTGAGTTACCGCTCATTCGTTGCTTCTTCTGCTCACTCGAGGTACCTCATCTGTTCTGACTCACAATCTGCACTTTCTGCCATCCGCAGAATGTATCCGATGGATAATCTCGTTCAAGAGATACACAAGTGCTTGACTGGTATCGTCTCGTGCGGTAAATCTATCGTCTTTTGCTGGGTGCCCGGCCACGCTGGCGTGGCAGGCAACGAGAGAGCCGATGCAGCGGCCCGTCACGCGTCCAATCTTGCCCTCACGGACGTTCCGTCTGTTCAAGTCAACGACTTGAAACAGCATTTCAAGCGTCATGTCGTCGACGCTTGACAGCGGGACTGGGTGACGGTAACCGCTAACAAGTTACGAAGCCTCAAGGACTCGGTACGTGTCTGGAAGACGTCCGTCCGACCGAACCGAAGAGAACAAGTCGTTCTCACGAGGCTTCGCATAGGGCACACCAGACTAACTCACTCTTTTATCCTGAAAAAGGAGGGCCAGCCGATGTGTGACACGTGTGGCACCGCTCTGACGGTGTCACACCTTTTAACACGATGCGATCGTTATGCGAGGATTAGGAATAATCTGGGTTTGTCGGGGGACATCTCCATAATTTTAGGGGACGACAACGATGCCGCAGATCGCATTTTAACTTTCGTAAAGCAAACTGGACTTTTTAGCATGATTTAGTGTTCTTCCCAATCTTGATATATTTTAACATGTTGTGTCGTCAAACATGTTAGGCCATTGGGCTTATTTTAAAGTGTTTTTTTACACAAAAAAAAAAAACCTGTGAATCCTAATATCAGATCACAGTATTTTAAATGTCTTACCGCCCTCAAGAGTTCATCTCTTTTATTACATTTATACGTATTGTCGAATCAAGATTAGGTATTTTTACAGTCCAGTTCATTCCATGTGTTTTGTTTTATCTTTATCTCTCATGGAGAGAAATATTGCTTTAATGAAATATTCTTAAGCGTTTGGCACACATACATTAGCGTTTCGAATTAAGGGGTGATTCAAATGCAAGTGCGCAAACGGGGTGGGTTTTTAATTTATAATTTGTGTTCGGGCGCTAATGACCTCTGTTGTCGATGCGCCCTTAACCCCCAATAATCAATCAATCAATCGATCTGCACCCTTTAGTCGATCGGGGGCTATTAATCATTCTAAGTAAGCTAATTTAGACGATTAGGTTGAGGCGTGTTATTGTCTATTTACGATAGTTGTATATTATTCAAACGGCCACAAAAATCTATATCATTTAGTATCACCAAAGTACTTTCGTGACTCGATCTGCATCCTTAATTAGTCGATTTGGTGATCCTAATCAGACCAGTTAATCTAATTTAGGCGAATACGATTAAACTATGACATGTTCTTGTCCATTTATGACCGAATTATAGACTTTTGTGGCCGTTCGAATAATGTAAAGCAGTTTGAATCAACAAAGTATATTTGTCTCCGTTTACACCCTGTATTACTCAATTTGGCTTTATTTATCAGATTAATTAAGCTACTTTAAGCTATTACCAATAGACTGAGACCTGTTTCTGCACGTACATGACCGAATTGTTGATGTTTGTGGCCGTCTGAATAATATACAGCAAAGTAAATTCGTTGCGAGATCTGCATCCTCGATTAGTCGATTTTGTGATCTTAATCAGACCGGTTAATCTAATTTAGGTGAATACGATTAGAGTGAGGCATGTTCTTGTCCATTTATGACCGAATTATAGATTGTTGTGGTCGTTCGAATAGTGTGCAGCAGTTTGAATCAACAAAGTACTGGTACAAGGATTTGGCTTTATTTATCAGATTAATTTAGCTACTTTAAGCTATTACGAATAGACTGAGACCTGTTTCTGCACATATATGATCGAATTGTAGATTTTTGTGGTCGTCTGAATAATATACAGCAAAGTACATTCGTGGCGAGATCTGCACCCCCAATTAGTCGATTGGGGGGATTACTTAGCACACTAATTAAATTACTTAAGAGTGTTAGGCGCAGACTGAGTCCAATTTATGTCTAAATAAGACCGAATTATCTACATTAGAGACCGTATGAATAAAATACAACAGTTGGAATCAACAGAATGCATTCTAGACTTTACCTACACGTTTAATTATTCGATTTGTCGCTAGTCAGCATTTAATTAAATTACTAAAGATTGTCGGGCCTTGACTGAGACCTATTTCTGCTAATATACTATCGAATTGTCAATGTTTGTGCAGTCTAGTTAAGGGGACCCGGTGGTCTAGCGGCCTAAAATTTAAGCTATTTTAAAAATTTTTTTCTATATGAGGGTAATGAATAGTGCTTTCAATTTTTTTTACACTTATTTTATTACTAATAAACTACACAAAAATGAAAAGAAAGACAAAAAAAAAGTTTTTTTAAATTAGAAAAATGATGCCGAAGTCTCCCTCTCTAAAAAAAATGGAATTGCGTGGTGAATGATGATTTATCTCTCCCTCTGATCTGAAATAAAACAATTAACGAATTTTTAATTAGTATAAGTATAGCTATCGCAGGAAGTAGAATAAAAAAAAAATTTGACAAAATGGCGCGTAGTCAAAAGTACAAGTTTGAAAACGACCAGTATTTTTGAAAGTTTTATTAATAAAAAAAATATAAATATTTTACGGAAACTATTAGTTTTACTTCCGGCGAGAGCTAGAACTATTCGGAATAACATATTAAAATTTCAGACAAATCGGTCAAGTAGTTTTTTTTTTTGGCCCCCGCAAGACGAAAAAAAGTAGTTTCGAGATAAACGCGTTTAAAGTTTCAAGCAAGTATATTCTCAAGAAACTGACCTGACCTTCTAATGGGCTGTAGATCCTGAAATACTCTGAATTTCGTCATCAAATTTTAACAGTATATTTTTAAGATACTATACTTTCGAAAAAAAAAATCGATTTTTCGAAAATTCTAGACTACCGGGTCCCCTTAAAATGCAATGTGCTTTCGTGTCTCGACCTGCTCCCTCAATTAGTCGACTTGACACTGTTTATCCGTCTAATTAACTTAATTCAGACTATCGCGAGTAGACTGCGCCCTCTTCCTGGCCGGATTATAGATGTGTGGCCGTTTGATTAATATACAGCAGTTAGAATCAACAAAGTATATTCGTGGCTCGATCTACACCTTTCAAATTCAACTATTCAATTTTCGGTGTTTCTATTTGTATTTTATTCACTTCGAGTTGAATTTATTTGTGTGATATAAGATATTCAATGTAATATGAAGAGTTCACTGTACTGAGTAATTTAGCGCACGCAGATTTCGCTATATCGCGACTTTATTGTATGTATATATATATATATATATATATATATATATATATGTATGTATATGTACTTGAAGAGTGAAGAATTCTCAAAATTTGTTTCATAATTAGCGAGCTCTAAAACGTAGCCTAGCACCCCATTTAAATCGAGGCACATCTCTTCCCATTTCGACAGATATTATCATTTCTTATGACCGGCTGAATATCATAAAACACCTATAATTTACAAAGTATACAATTCCGGCTCGATCTGTGCCCCTAATCCATTTCATTTTTATCCAATCGGCAAACTCTGGAATGTTTCTGAACACCTCCACCGCACATCCATGCACATTCTAGATTGTATTATTTGAAATGACATTGTTACAGTGGACCAAGTCATATATTTTGCTTAATTTCGTAACACCACTGGTTTACATATTTGACTTTTTTTAAAAAAAATTAAATCGAACGTATTCATCTTGCCAAATGGAATATATCGATATATTAATACACTAGGCGAAGTTATATATATATATATATATAAATTCTTAATAAATTTTTGCAAGTGAGAAAGTGAACTAAATCGTAATTGACCATACAACGGTGCTCTTTACAACACACTTCTCTGATTTGCCATGTTTTAAAAATGTGTTTTATGTTCTTTTTAATTCAATTTTATAATTTTATTAAAATCAACTTCAGGATTCGGGCCGCGGGCCGCATTCCTGATTCCTTGACCGTGTATTTAACACCACTGGTTTGCGTAATTGACTTTTTTTAATTTACATTCAACGTGTTCATCTTGACAAATGCAATCATGTCGATATTTCAATACACTGTACGAAATAGAAACATATATATATATATATATATATATATATATATATATATATATATATATAATGTATAGTTCCAGAACAATCATCTTACTGGATAAACTCTTCCGGGATTTAATCCTCCGTCAGTAAGCCCCCACCCCCCGCCTCCCGGAAAATAACACATATGTAAACATCCACCCGTGAGTTATACGACAGCTACAGAATCCAGACAACATTCTTCCTCTGATAATTAGTATTTTCTTAATAATTAATTGTATCCTTGTGTGATTTGTAACGACACTAAGTAAAAACGTGTCGACTCACCAAATTGATTTAAGACAAGCGGTAAAAAAAATGAATAAGTCAGTCCTAAACATAAACCTGTGCGAGAAGTTGTTGGGACTCGTATCGTCGAGTCGAAATTAGCTTTTTAAAAAGCTGTTACGACAAGCTCGAAACATAATTCAGGCGTTAACCGCTCGTATAAGAATAAGCTGTTAGAAAAAGTTTTCTTGGCACGACAACCAATGGATAGAAAAATCTGTTATAATGGTTATATATTTTGAAATCATATTACTGACATGATAATTCCAGTGAATAAAATTAATTACTATACCAGAAAATCAAAGGTATGATGGAAAATCCCTGCCATTATTCAAAAGGGTCAGTGGAAGGTATCATTGCGTGTTTAATAATATTAGACTACATTTCCTGTAAGAGATTTCAATTTTTTAAATGAATCGATTTTCTCTCTGTCTATACTAAAATGTGTACATTAGGTTTCAGTATAATTCTACATAATAATAATTTAGTACTACATTTCCTGTTAAAGATTGCAATATTTCAAAAGTAATTAATTTTTATCTCACTCTCTCTATCTCAAAATGTGTATATTGGGCGTTTGTAAATTTCTAAATAATAATATAGTACTACATTTTCTGTTAGTTTTCAATATTTTAAAAGTAATTAGTTGTATCTCTGTCTATCTCAAAACGTGCACATTAGGTGTAAGTATAATTTTAAATTTGTATCCACATTTTGTGGTCGAACAATTTTTATTTTAAACTTTTATTTTGACAGATTTACTTTAAAATATTTATTTTGTCAAATAAGTGTCTGTATTCATTGTTTGTTGTATCAATGAATTTTTTTTATAAAGAATTTTTATTTTTATACGTGGGTAAATTTCCAAGGGCAGGTTACACGGTGGTTATTTGCCCGGGGGGTTACTGACTGAGTGTTAAGGTCCGGGAGGGTTTTGTCGAGGAGGAAACTGTCCTGTTATGATACACACACACACACACATACATATACATATACATATACATATATATATATATATATATATATATATATGTAGGGTCGTTAATTTAAACAGCTGAATAGATAAAGGATATAAATTATATTTCACACAAAAACAATACAATTAACAGTATAAAAAAATGCTCGTCGTCATAATCGTCTTCGTCATTCGTCTAACTCCCGAATGCCAAGTGATCGGATGAGGCTGTTCCGCTTCCGTCACTTCCCTCTCCTCTGTCCACTGTATCTTTCAAGCCTACATTCGGCCTTTCCTGATGATCATCCGCCTCGGATGATACATCAGTACCCGACGTCGAGCTGATATCACCCCATAACTTCATGTTGTCTGCGCTGGTGGTCGTCTTCATGGGACCCTTATACGAGGTCAGACAATTAAGTAATGCGACCGATTTTTTTTCTCGGCCTGTAGTAACACTGCGAACCTGTAACTCCGCCATCGTAATAGCAAATCCCTACTCTCTCGATTGAGACCTTGACCACCCTCGTACGATCATTTCTTCGCCAGCTGTTTAGTGTTTTGTAACAACGCGCGAGTAGTGCATGTCACGAAAATGGAACAGAGAAATTTAGAGCAACGGTGCGCGATAAAATTTTGTGCAAAACTCGGCGAAACCGCGACAGAAACTTATGAAAAAGTGCTTAAAGTGTATGGTAGTGATGCCCTGAGTCGTAGTCAGGTGCTTCGGTGGCATGCCGATTTTAAAAAAGGCCGTGAGAGCGTCAAAGACGAGGCACCATGACGAGGAACCAAACCATGTTGATTTGCTTCTTCAACAGCAAAGGGGTGGTTCACAAAGAGTTCGTACCACCTGGACAAACCGTAAATCAAGTATTCTACCGCAATGTGCTCGAAAAATTACGAAAAAGGGTGCTCAGAGTGTGTCCAGAGATCGCGAAGACTTGGTTTCTGCATCACGACAATGCTCCCTGTCACAGTGCGTTCAGTGTCTCTCAGTTTTTGGCGTCTAAAGGCATCGCAACGTTACCACAACCGCCCTATTCACCGGACATGTCACCCTGCGACTTTTTCCTATTCCCCCATATGAAAAAATTCGTCAAAAGTCGACATTTTGACTCCGTTGAAGATATCCAAGAATCTGTGACGAGGGTACTCGGAGAGGTCCCACAAGAAGTGTTCCAGAATTGTTACGAAAACTCGCTGGAATAAGTGTATAGATGCGGGAGGGGACTACTTTGAAGGGGATCGCAGCGATGTACCTTAATTTTTAAATAAACTCGATTTTTGAATTTTGTCGCATTACTTAATTGTCTGACCTCGTACATCGCTGCGATCCCCTTCAAAGTAGTCCCCTCCCGCATCTATACACTTATTCCAGCGAGTTTTCCAGTTTTCGTAACAATTCTGGAACACTTCTTGTGGGACCTCTCCGAGTACCCTCGTCACAGATTTCGTACGGAATGCTGTATCATTTTTCACTCTTTGTTATTCATTTTCCATCTATTTGCTAGACAAATTTCAATTCAATATCTGTCATTTATCTATATAGGACGGAATCATATTGATTTTATTTGAAATGAGTTTTTGTAGTCACGAAAAATGCACACGTTTTGCAGTATAATCACCAGTACTATTATTCTATACATTTATTCTTTTAGTATGTGTACCTGTTATTCAGTTTAAAAATATGTATGCTTATAAATAAAATAGAAAAAATATTGATAGGCAATGTGTTTATTACCCAATACTGATTCGAAATTAAGCTATATATATATATATATATATATGTGTATATATATATATATATATAGAGAGAGAGAGAGAGAGAGAGAGAAATCTTCTAAATGATTCAGTTCCTCTTATTAATTATTTGTGGAACGCTTCTAAGTTTGTATCTCACTTTTGAATATTTAGTGATGCTGTGAGATGCGTTATGAAACGTCATAACATGTGCATTAAGTATTGCGTCTTGAATATATAATATGTCTAATATATCTAATACGTCTGAACGTATACAAATACTTTAAATAGTTTAATATATTTAACATATAATCAGTCTATTAGATTTAAAATATTTCAGTAAATAAAAAACATCTGCTTCTCGACCGTTGCTATGTACGTTCGATTGCTTGTCACAGTTTCCTACACACACATACATTTATATATATATATATATATATATATATATATATATATAATAACTTTAATTTAAAGAAATAATAACATTATTTTCATTCAAAAATCAGTTCACATTTTAATTGATGCAACACGAAAGAAATTAAATTATATTTTTCTTTTTTTAATAATTTGTTAGAGCTCCGTTCTGTTTTAGTACTCCTTTCAGACTACTTGATGTAGATTCGATTAATTTGGATGCATGCGTAGAAAAATCTAATTTTTCTCTACCTTAAAAAATTAATTAATTTGTGAAAAGAATTTAGACAGTGTCAAAACTGGATTGTGTTAATGTTCTTCTTATTTTAATTTCTACTTTTTATTATGAATGTCTTATAAAATTAAATTTTCGTGACAGAATTTCGTATGTGGAGAATTATATGATAGATGTTTTTAAATTATATATGAGGAATATTTTGGATCATTGATTGAGTAAAAACAAAACTTTTTGTTGATAATCTTCAGTTTCGAAATTTTTCAAATACATTCTTTTTAATTTCTATTAAAATCTAATCTAAAAAGTGTTTGTTTAAGTGTGTGTACATATATATATATATATATATATATATATATATATATGTATATGTATATATATATCATTAATGTCATTTACGACGAATGAGTATAATTTTAGATTAAAACGAATAACTTGGTCCTTTGTGGAGATTTTTTTAATAACATTTGAATTACATTTTTTTTAATTCAATCTGTCGCCAATGATGGTATGTGTTCAGTATAAAGTTAACTTGATTTATTTATTTTCTTGTCATAAATTTTTAGGCTATTTTTTTAAAAAAAATATATCAGATATTTTAATGTGATTAGAATGAAAATATTCAATGTTATAATTATTTATAATAATAATTAAAACGTCTCGTACTAAACAGTCGTTTTATACTATGTATATATATATATATATATATATATATATAAATATATATATATATATATATATATATATCAACAGCAGCCTCTGTCAATCCACTGCTGGATAAAGGCTTCTTCCATGATTTTCTATTTTGTACAATATAGTGCCTCTCTTTTCCAACAATTTACAAAAAAAAAAATTATTTCCTTATCCCATCTGTTCATTAGTCTCTCTCTTGGTCTGTTTATATTCCTTGGTTCTCAGTTAATAATTTCTGTTGTTCATCGGTTGTCTTCTCTTTTTGCAACATGTCTCACCCATTTCTATTTCAGACTCTCTTTCTTTCTCTCTAGATATATATATATATATATGTATATGTATATATATATATATGTATATATATATATGTATATATATATATATATATATGTATATATATATATATATGTATATATATATATATTTATATATATATATATATATATATATATATATATATATATATGTAAATATGTAATCAATAAACATGTATGTAATAGCTGCATCCCCCAAAAAAATCTATTTCTATCTCATTTTCAGATTTGAAGAGTAGCGACAACACCCTAACATTGTTCTACAATATATGCACCTAACCGATGATATCTAAACTTTATAATTTTTACAAATGACTTTTTCACTTCAGCACAAACTACAATTTTTTTTCCTAATCAGAAATATTCGATCATTGATTATTAATAATTTTTAATTGATTCCTACGTGCACTTTGATAGACTGCATCATTTTCAGAATATAAAGTTAAAGAAAAAATTCAAAAATTGTAAATAATGAACTTAACTACTGTACCAAACATATGTGTGTAGTGTAATCTTTATAAATTTTAATGCTTGAAATCGTGGTTCATGGCAATTGTTACGAAACTGAAACCTGAAATGCCTGGTCTGTTTATAGTCATTCTAACTGATAACAGAAATGATACAATCATGTAACTAGATATCCACCTCAATTTCAGTTGACATGTTTAGTTTTTTCGTTTACAGTTCATTTAACTGACAGTTGAAATGAATCGAAGAGTGATGACACAAACTAACTGCATAAAACGTTTATAAAATTATTGCTGCCATATTTCAATGCAAAAGAATGCAAATTTGCATTTTTTAAATTATATATATACATACATATATATATATATATATATATATATGTATTATTCTTACTTTTTATACTGGCTCTTTTGAAGTTTTCATTAATTGCAAACAGTGTACTAAAATTAGAACTTTAAAAATACTCACTGTATTAATTATTATATAATTTACTTACTGAACACAAATTTTACGCATGGAATTTTTGAATTTTTTCATCGTATCACATATAAATAGATTTTTTTTTTAAAAAATGTAAGTTTTTAGTTCAGCAATTTTTCTGTGTTGACTTTATTTGATCATAATTTATCTTCGATTGGTCACCGCGTAGTAATGTCAGTCCGGTTAAAAATTGTACAATTCTCGTGGCCTTTTTAAACATGCCATTTTAAAAAGTCTACTAGAAACTTTCTTGTACAGTATTCAATAAACACTAATTAATTATAAATTCGATTTGAATACACAGATCGATGACTACGTGTCATATCGCGGCGGTGGAGGTATAATGGCTCCAGAACCAATCAACCATTTCGGAAACTTAATCAAAGACGATAAAATGATGGCGGAAGCGAAAGAGAACAATCAACACGCGAATCAACACTTTATCATTTCACCTGCGCACGGACTGCCAGTGGTCGGTGACATAGAAATACCTAATTCACTCGGTAATCAACCGTTACCAATGGGCCTAGAAATCAAACTTCCACAGATCAGTGCGAACTTCACAGCGAAAGATGGCACGTGGCAAGCTGTCAACGGAACAAGGTATAACGTGTTATATTGCCGTTCATAATGATTTGTTGTACTGATAAACTGTATTTTGTCAGGTCTAAATTTTACGTATTCTCTGCGTTTTTTGATCGGAGAAAAGGTCAAAAAGCAATACGTATAATTGGTGCTACAAGAACACGAGGACCTGAAAGGGTATGGTGTAGATTTTGGTACGATCCGATAAGTTCGACAGATACAGAAAATGCATCGACGTATAACCACCAACTGACATCCGTCACTGTTATGGCGAAAGTAAAGGTAAATAAATGACATTTTCGATATTCAGTCTTATTTAAATTAGACATATGAATTCCGTTTTTGAAAATTCCCTTTGTTAGATTTTTCTCTCAGAGGTAAAATTCATAATACAAGAAATTACTGAAACTACTGAACTAATATAAAAAAATAAATATAAATAATAAATCTTATTATTTAGAAAATGATACAGTTTAAGTACAGATTCATTTGCCAAACAGCAAATTCAATAAATTTCAAGCATAACTACAGACAATATCCGCATGCTTTCGTAAAAAAATATAGAAAAAGTTGTCAATAGAAACGTTTATGAAATCTGAATGCAGACGAAAAGCACATTTCGAGCAAAAATAATTTAAATAAATATTTTGAGTGGAAATTCAATGAGATTTCAACCGTGAAATACGAATGTAAATCTTCTTCTTTATTAAAAAAATGATTTTTTTATGTTTACAGTATAGGTTTATTTATCTAATTTTCAAAAAAAAATTAAAAAGTATTTCGATCAACTTTTACTATTTTTCACATTTTATTCTGCCGTTTATCAGAGCGCGTTAAAGCGACACGTGATAGAAATAATGACAATGTGCAGATTTGTTCATTATTAATTAAAATTTGTTATAAGTGAATCGATTGGAAATATTAAATTTTATTATTTATAACTAATCAACTCATCAATAAAACAAATATAAGGATAATAGTCGAACATCTACCCTATATTGATATTTTATATTCTCTTTAATTACTTGTATTCAATTGTTTAATAAACAGTTTTGTTTTCACTACGAATTCGAACGAATTTTTAAGTGTCAGTTTTAACATAATGTAATAAAGTAAATTTGCAATAATACATTTCTCTCTTCGATGTAGAGTTATAAATGAATTTCAGTGAGATGGTCGGTTTATAAAATGTATTTCAAGTATTATGAGCATTGACAGCAAAGTAGGTGGTTAGGTTGAATTAACTATTAATGATTAACGACAAATAATAATACAATAGTAACACAATAGTAATTTCGAATACATGATTGAATAATTTTATATGTCTTTTATTCCATTTTTTTTCTTTATTATTTTACAGATAATACGTGAGAACTGGAATTTAAAATATAGCGCCTGTTTTGTGCTATGTCCACTGCATCGCGATATAAACAACCCGCCACAGAGTGTTAGTATTGTAAGTAAATTAAGAACTCCGCCGATGAACAGGCTGATTGTGAGAAACGCAGATTCGGATGTCAACACGTCTAAAATTCAAGAAGGACTGGCTGTCTGTGTGAAGCCTTTACACTTCAACTATAATCAAGTAAGTGTTTGTTGACCCTTTCGACACTGCCGCTTGACTATAGTCGCCCATCATCGCGCGTTCGCTGTATCCTACCGGTGACTATAGTCACCCGTTAGTTTGTATCTCCAACGCAACCGATTTCTCTTGTTTTGTGATTATTTTGTTTTTCGTCATGGCCACTCCGAACATAACGATACGAGGATCAGTGCTAAAGTAACGTTTCGACAGTGCGTGGAGATAACATAAGATTTTATTTCAACAAAATATCCGACGGTACATACTTTTATTTCTGGTTTTCATTTCAATTTTATCTCCTTTCATTATTTTTTTTTCTGTACCTATGTAGTGTAAGTGTACGTTCGCATCGTAACAGGCCCGTACAGTAACGCCATATTCGTAATTCAAGTACCCGTACAGCGGTAACATTGTGACGAAGGACGTAGCCGTATCGAAAGGGTTAATATATTCACTGTATGATTCATTACACTAATTTTTTAAAACAACTCACTGGACTATGATCTAATGCGTATGACTAAATATGAGTAAACTGAAAACCACTATATGTCAGTCAGTGTGAATATTATTCATTCATTTAAACCCGAATTGAATTTTAAGATTTTATGATAAGTGTAATCTAAATATCTTTTTGATAATACAACAAAAAATGTTTACTGCAGTACGATTTTATATATAACTTTAAAATAAATTTATAACTAAAGAGTAATCGTCATACGTGGGACCACGTCTTTTCAAAAGCTTTGTATTTAAGTTCTCATTGTCCATTATTCACAAATGTCTACTTTTCTTCAATTTGAGGCTTTGTTCTTCCATCTCCGAAGCCTGAAATTTATCAGTTATCTCGTACGATTTGTCTCCATTACGTTTTGTAATAAAAATTTGAATACGGTAAGATCATTAATTTCAGTTTCAATCCTCAACATGTGAGGTAAGAATATCTATTTTAATCCAGATTTTTGACATGGCTATTTCTCATAGGAGTTTACATTCTTGTCCATTGTTTATTCGGTAACCAGCAGACTCCCTCTCCGCTAATATCAGGCAGAGAGGCTCCATAGCTCGCTCAGCTTAAATTTATTGACAATCTTATGGATTTCGCAAGGTAGTGAAACATTTTCCGTGCCGCATCTTACAGTTCAGTCAACAGACCTCGACGAAAGCATCTTCCTACTAGCATCTATGTAATGATTGTTAAAATTGATTCGCCAACACCTTCATCAATCATCGTTTTTCAACGCAAACAGCTCAGGCTACTGTGTCAGCAATATTCGACAGCGAGACGGTTTTTTCATAGCGAAAAATAAGCGTATTCTCATTGATCTCGGCTGCTTCATCCAATCAATGTACTTGCTCTCTAACAGATTCGCTGATCGCAGGAAGTCTAAGATCGTGGTGTAAAGTATTGTTTTACCCCAATATTCTGTCCACATAGTTCAGTGGATTTCTATAGCAGTAAACCTTATCCTCTACAACAAAATAGTGATTCCATCTGGAGACAACTAGTATAAAGTATCCCGAGGAAATATCAGAATTTTTTTTAGCAATTTTCCTCTTCAACTGTTAAAAAATCGGATCTCTATTATCGGAAAAATGATTTTTTTTCATTCAAAAAACACGTGCCATTTTAATGAAATCAGTCAGTCTATTAAAAGATAACTAAACTTTGAAACATTCTCAGTTCTTTTTAATCCAGTCTCTACTTAAGTATTTTATACTTCAAAGTCAGAACTCCTAGACATAACTCAGTGAACATATTAAGTGTAATAAATTAATTATTCGAGAATTCATTTAGGTACGGTGCCAAACTGTTGTTAGATATAATATAAATCACAATTATAGATTTTGTACTGTCTAAATTCACTTTCATGAATCAATTTTTCACTCACCTAGATTTGTTCGAACCCTAGCGCTCTGAGAATAAAAGCATCGCCATCGAAATTCTCATATCAATTATTGAACGTTTTTGAACAGGAAAAAATACAATTTTTAGGAGAAGAACAAAGTAATTTATGACAGAAAAAATATATTTTATTAAAAACAATTTCGACATCCTGTTAAAAAAACGTATTAACTCTTCTAGGCAATACAGATGTTAGAGTTCCTCGAACTCAATTCGCTGCTCGGCGTCGAACATTTCACGTTTTACAACCGTACCCTGGGCACGGGACTCGGATGTATTCTGAACGAATACATGCAGGCCAACAAGGATAGCCCTAAGAAGGGTGCGTCGGTCGGATTAACACTGTTACCGTGGCAACTCAACATAATCTCGCAGAAAGAAATTCGAACGGAAGGCCTATTTGCCGCACTGAACGATTGTTTATATAGATCAATGTACAGATATTCTCACGTAGCGTTAATAGATTTAGATGAATATATTATACCGAAACACAATGATACTTTACAAGACCTAATTAAGTAAGTAATATATATATATATATATCGAATTCGAATAATAAAATAAAAAATTAAGTAAAATTCTGAAAATGATGAAAATAAATAATATAGGAAATATTTGTGTTGGCTCTTTATATATTTATTTTTTATATAAAAAATGTATCCTGACAGATCATCACTTGTTTAATTGTAATTTATCGTTAACGCTAGATTCAAATGATGAATTTAATATTGTGCATCTCACTTCTTATGTATCGAAAATGCTTATCTACTCGTATTTCACTCTTCATACATAGAGAGCCGACACAACTAAACATACTACAAAAAAAAAATATTACGACTGAATATACATGATTAACATGCCTCGTTCCTTTCAGATGGATGTCATCGAGATTAAACATCCACAGTACAGGTTCGTACTCCTTTCAGAACGCATTTTTTTACCTACAATGGGGAGACGACGAATCGATATATAAAACAAGTAATCGAATCGAAGCGTCTTTAGTTACTTTAAGAAAAACGAGACGGAGATCTAAACTGCATGCACACAAGCAACGCAGCAAATATATATGTCGGTCCGAACAGGTGATCGAGGCAGGAAATCATTTCGTATGGGAATTTATACCTGGTAAAGCTTTTTCATTAATATATAAAAAGAAATAACATACATTTTAGGAAATTACATTGTATAATCTCAAAAAAGGGTTCTTTCTTCGCCATGCTGAATTTTTTTTCAAGTTTCAAAATAAAAACACTTTTTTCACCCTCTCCCTCCCTCTGACACACTCTTTCTTGCACACACATATGGCACATGTGATATAGAATATATATGCTGGAATAACTAATTGAACAAAATCTAACGATACAGAAGCTCTCATGAGAAGCAATTAAACATGTGTACAACTCACTGCATCTGCCACACTGTTACCATCTGATAAACATACCGAAACATAATCCGAGTGAAACATTTTAAGACCTAACAGCATCTAGCTAGAAAGCTAAACTAGAACACAAGCTTCACTCGAACACAAACCTTCTTTAGACAAACTAGAACGCAAACTTTAGTAGCAGCTTGTGTTCTATTTTCTTGTTTTATCGGCAATTCAGATATGAATGATTTTAAAACATGATTCATTTACGATTTGTAAGGAACTTATGAAATATTTACACTTTAGGACACGGTACATTGAACGTACCTGCAGATGCAGCTATTTTACATCACTGTCGTGTATGTGAGTTT